>JAAIFI010000225.1:0-53613 GCA_011032875.1 Phlebia tremellosa
TTCACAGGTATGTGCCAATGTATCGCGGTAAACAAGTTAGTGATCACATCATGCAGTGATAGCTGTCTTCAGACTCTCACGCAGCGCGCTCACAGCTGGCAACAACATGACCACTGTCATGTCCCGGTGAGTTCCTGTCTGGTTTATTCATTACTGATGAGACCTATCATGCCAGGTTTGCTGCCCTCGTAGCAGAAGTACCCGCGCTCGCCCCCATGAAAACCACCACGGCCCCGATACGCGCCGCGCTCACCACCACGGAAGTTTCCTCTGAATCCGCCACGGTCACCGCCGTGGAATCCGCCCCTGCCACAACCGTGTCCACGAGTTGCGGCCTGGAAGCCATTGTCGTCCACCCGCAAGGCAGCAAGTTCACCCTGCCCCCGGACACCGCCTTTCGCTCTGTAACTGTTATCGTACAGACACGACACGCCGGCAGTTTGAAGTATATCCGGTGAGTAGCTTCTCTCATTTATACCACTGCATAGTACTGATGCATGCAATTCGACGTGGCGAGCATACTGGCAGCGGTGAGCCTCAGTTGTAGCTATAACACCGCAAGGACATCAGTTTTGTCGCTGATTGCATAGTTACTAGTTATGTTGTATACCTACTATAGTATTCTAGCAATTTATTGGGTCTGCAAGAAGCAAAAAATGTCTGAGCCCGCGTGAACAAGAAAATTCTGCAGCGCGAATTGAATCGCTATCCCGCTGTTCTGCCCATTATGGCAATTTGATCGCTAGAAGCCATACATCAAAGAGCCATGTGGACAATCCGCCTAGCGTCCTAGCATCCTAGAACGCTTCTAGGAGACACTAGCTCGCACTATCTGACTGCACACCCTGCTACATAAACCGGGGTTAGCTGATCTGGCTACGCCGCTAGCAGACACTATCTCGGTCTACATAGCCAACTTTACCTTTGCAGATGGGAAAGTCGCCCCAACTAATAGGCAAGGTTTATCTACATACAATCGACTGGGCCTGTCCGAGCGTGTCCATCTGTCATCCTGGTTCGTAGTCAGTGACGCTCCTTGTCTCTCGTGCCTGTCCCAGAGAGGACACACACAAACTCTCATTGCCTAGCAACCTCGATGCCCAACGCGTGCACTACCTGCCCGTTCGAGCAGCCGCGGTGCACGCTGCTGGACGTCGAACATTGACTACACCGTGTCCAAAGCGTCCGTGAGGACGTCTGCCAGTTTCCATAGACGCGACCGGCAGTAACTCCTGAAGCTTGACGGGGCGCTGTAGGTGAACGCCAAGGCACGCCATGAGTTAATAGAAAGTGGGCTGAGCGTACCGCGTTGGGTTGCAGTGGCACACGGAAGGCCCCTCGATCCAACCAGGCTGTGTGGCGTCAGCCAGCTAGTTGACTGGGGTAAGCTGCGCGTTATCGATACCGTCGGAATAGTGACCGAACCTCGCAGCGCCTGCCAGGGGCCGTTTGCAATAACAGTCCCAGTCCATCTGTTCGTTGGCCGTGCAGGTGCTCCAACCCTTGATGCATGCTGCTGATACGCCAAATCATATCTCGTCTGCACAATGCGTGCTCACCATCAACCACGCAGATGCACGTCTTCTGCCCCTAATTGGTTGCTATAATACGCGTGCAATGCAGTGACCGTCATTCTGAATCAGTTTTCTGCTCCTCCTCGACAACGATGTGAACAGACGCACTCACTGGACTGTCCACACGTATGTGCGTGTGCGTTCACACTGCCGCCTTCTCCGGATCACCTATGTACACGCAATCGACATCACGTCCAAGTCAGAATCAGTCCCACATATCGTATGCAGCACGAACACGACATCCTTCTCCCGAGAATGGAGCAATTTAGTGGTGCGGCGGTCAATGTGACTATGTGGACGGACCGGAGAGTAAGTAAATGCTTCGCACAAAAGCCGGTCATGTCTTCGCACTGAGGATAGACAGAGTGCTGTCGCAAACCGCACCAGCTCGAGCCCGACACAAGTCGGCCTCATGATTGCAGTGCGGAGGCACGGGCAACGGAGTCACGAATGCAATCAATTTTCCAAGTACGACAGCAGATAACAATATCGGCAAGATCCAGGTATCTCCAAGTCCCATAACGTCTTCCTATACGTGTTATATCTAGAAGAGCCAAGGCCCGACTGTGGGAGGAAAAGTCAGATTTTCACTCGTTCTGCCAAGGATGGACGAGCGCACGGAAACGAAGGGGGTAAGTCTAAAGCCAATAGTACTCACCTCTGCCCCTGGCCCCCTCCGGCCTAATTTGGAGGCAGCTCTGGTGTATAAGGTTGAGTGCCTTAACCGCGTCTCGTCCGTCGATGACACACGAGATGTTAATCTCGTTCGCGCCCTGACTGATCATCTCAATGTTGACGCCGCCCTGTCCGAGAGTGGTGAACATGCGCCCTGCGATACCCACGAGGTTCCGCATCTGCTTCCCCACAAGCGACAGGATGGCCATATCGCGCTTGACCGTGGCCTGTAAAGACACAACACAGGAGCGAGGTTAGACCGTGGGCAAATACAGAAATACGGAAGTCCGAAACGCGGAAATGAAAGGGCGGGGATGTGGGACAGAGGCACTCACGGTACCATATTTTCTGAGCTCTCTCACGACCTTATCCATGACCTTCTTCTCGACGTGGTCCTCGATGGCCATACTCACATGCACCTCACTGGTGCTAATCAGGTCAACCACGACCCCGAACCGATCCAGCACGCCAAAGATACCCGCCAGGAAGCCGTGCGACACGCTCTTCCGATTGCTGTTCACGTTTAGCACAACAATGTGCTCCTTTATCGTTACCGCTGTCGGCAGCTTAGGATGTGAGACCTCACTCCCATTACCGGCTGATTCACCGTCGACGAGCACCGAGAGCGGTTTGTATGACCAGCTCTGCGCCGCCCCATTCTGTGCGGCCAATGCCTCCTGCGACGCCGACACCGCATCGATGTCCGGGTCGGGATGGATGACTGTTCCACCCCCTTGCGGGTTTTCCACATTCTTGATGCGTATAGGTATCCTCTTGCGTATGACCTGATAGAAAGGGCAGGTACTCATTAGTTTACGAAATTACAGAATCATATGCAATTGCACAAGAACGAACCTGCTCCATGGTGAATGGATGTACGACTTCGCTGCCATAGTACGTCAGCTCCGCCGCTTCCTCAGGGCTGATGATGGGAATAAGCCGTGCGGTGGGCACTTTCCTCGGGTCGGCGGTGAAGATGCCGTCGACTTCCTTCCAAATTTGCAGCTCGGAAGCCTGGAGACCCACCGCCAGAAGGGCAGCAAGCAAATCGGTGTAACCGCGGCCGACCTGCCTGAGTAGTGACCCAGGGACGGGTCCAAAGAAGCCTGCGCCGAAATTGGTCTTAAGAATCGCTGGGGTGGTTTAGAAAAACTTACCGGTGACGACAGGGACTCGAGGGCCGCACTTCCTGATCCGTTCCCCGACACTGATGGCCACTTTGTCGTAGAACTCTTGTCCTAGAGTCTCGTCGGAGGAAAGATCACCATCTTCCGGGATGGGTAAGATATTCTCTAACGATACGAATTCGGCATCGACGCCCTGCGCAAAAATAATCAGAACGGATGTCCCACTGCGCCTGTGGTGAGAACATACTCTATCCCGTAATACGGCAGCTACGAGTTTACAACCTAACCTCTCCCCGAATCCGATAATACTGTCTCTGGATCTTGGCGAGATTTCATCGATTACCTGTACAAAATTGTGAGCTTCTTATTAGTAAGGATGTAAGAAACTAGGACACACCTGGGCCGCGAATAAGAACGACCGCAATTGGTCGCAATCATGCTCAAGCTCAGCCTCTAGATCTTTCAAGATCTCAGGGTCTCTGACGGCCGATCGCGCTGCGTTCATATGTTCTGTACGGATGAGATCGACGGTAGCATTGAACGACGGAGGTTCTCCGTTCATCTGGGTCATGGAGAAAAGCCCAAACGGCGTGTCCGATCGAGGCGAAGACTTGCTGCGCGGACGTGGACTGCTATCTGGCGAATGGTTGTTTGTTAAACTTGAGAACAAGCCATTAGGTGTATTTGCGCCTGTGGTGATCCCCGGAGTCTCTGAGCCTCTTGGACGGCGTAACGCTTCTGAGGCAGCTCTTAGAAGCAGGTTGGTGGTACCAAGGGCCTTCGTGGAACCCGAACGGGCGGAACAGACTACTGCGACCTTGTGTTGGTCGAGATACTCTCTGTAAAGCGCGTTAGTTACTCGATTGAACCGACTGGGGACAGCATGCAAAGTCGAAGAGTACGATGACTCGACGTCGTGATGACTCTGAGAAGCGAACAAAGGGGGGTAAGGGGACAGCATACGAACGAGACGATATCTTCTGCAATCTTCTCTGCAAACTTTCCAACACTCGTTCCGCCAAACTTCTGTACGAGCCATTTCGCAGCAGGGTCTATAGAGTTTTGGTGTAGGTTGGGCGGTGTCGTGGGGGTAGAGTACGACGAAATGGAGGCATCAGAAGACCCAGACGAGGCCGATGTTGGGGTCGATGGTAGTGATAGTTCTGCTTCTGACATCCTTGCTGAATCCTCAGAAGGATTATCGATGTGCAGTCCAGGGGCTGTTGCAAGGTTGACCCGAGGTTTTATGCAGGCTCACAGGTGCTTCTCGGTACCAAACGTAACCTATTGATACGGAAATACACCGTTGAGCATGCTTCAAAAAGTAGGGGACTTGTGGGGTGACTCACTGTATCGGAGAATGTCCGTATAGAATCTTCACAAGCAGGTCGCCGGACGATGAGTAAGGAATGACAGCGAGATACAACACTTCAGCGTTCTACGTTGAAAGAAGAGAAGCTTATAAGATACAAAAGGCGTCTGCCAGTCCAGACTCCAGACGAGAGTAGTCCACGAAGAAAATTCTGGCCATGACTCGAGTGCATGAGTCGTAAAGCAATGATAATAAGCGCCGTCACGGGTAGACGAAAAATGGCGCAGTCGTGACGCGGAAAGCGACCACTCGGTCTCTGTTCCAGTCTTCACAAGAAACTGTATGCGTTGAATATGGCTACATTACATACAACGTACGATGCGTACGCTAGCCTGACCGGTCTCACACTACAAAATGGTGGTATCCGCCCAAAACCCACTACCCACGAGAAGAATCACAGGTGACGCCTCCTGATGCCAACAACGCACTCAACCGGCTTTCGTAGGAAACCCTCGTGCGTGTCAAACTGTCGAGTTGCATATGTTTGTTAACAGATTCTGTCAGTAACATGTCTTTGAACTTTGACATACCGGTTTATCCGGGCTTTGCAGGACGAAGTCATAGCGTCGCAGGATCGACGAGATAATAATCAACAACTCCATGCTAGCGAGGTTGCGTCCAACGCAGCTCCTATAAATAAGTGACGACATATGTCGCGATTAGCACTCATCGCCGGTCAGCAGCGGTCAGGATGTACTATGTACCTTGGGCCAAACGAGAACGGGTTGAACGTTTTCTGAATTGCGGTCTTGTCTTGCTCGAACCAGCGTTCGGGCCTGAATGCCTCGATGTCTTCGCCCCAGACATCCTTGTCCCGGTGGATTGTGTACGTGGGGACGCTCAATACAGTACCTTCTGGGAAAAAGCGTCCGCAAACCGTGAGCCCACCCTCGGGCGCGAGTCGCGGAAGACCAATGCCAGACGTAGAGTGGATCCTCAGCGCCTCGTCTATGACAGCCTGGAGATAGGGCAGACGCTTGACCTGCTCGTACGTCGAAACGGGGTCGTCCTCGGAACCCAGGGCATCATCGAGCTCCTTCTGAAGGGTTCTTTGTACCTCAGGGTTGTGGGCAAGATGGTACGTAATAGCACACGATGAGCTGGGGACGCAGGTGAAGTCAATAACTCCCAGGTATTATCAGAAGCGTACTCACTTTGACGTCGTATCAGACCCAGCGATAAGCTGCGTGAGCGCCTCCGCCGTGAGCTCTTCCTTGCCCATGGGATTACCGTCGTCGTCGCGGGCGCTCTGCAGCTTGCTTAGGAGATCGACACGGTCCACGGGCGTCGCCAATCTTCTCGCAACGGCCGCAATAGCAATGCCAGCAAGTGCCTTCACGGCTTTGTTTCCTTGTTTGAACCACGGCAATTGTTTAGCAAGCGGCCGCATCCAGGGCGGCAGGACGCCCAGCGAAGCAGAGAAATTTCCGCGGTCGTTGAGAATGCGCACGGCCGGGATATGCGTGACCTCGCAATGACCGTCGCCATAGCTCGACATGGCCTGCTCATGTGATACCGCGACCGGGGCAGCATCCTGACACGCCTGTAGCATGCCAAATGGTGTTCCAAACGCCAGATCACCTAGAGAAGTACCAAACGCTCAATGTTATACTGCTTTGATGACTGTCTGACCGCTTACCGATTATATCGAATGCAAGGTAATTATACCACGGCAAACAATCCAGCCAAACGCGGCCGTCGCGTCCCCTCCACCCGCCTTCGCCTTCTTCGCCCTCTAAGCCTTTTGCGCCCGCCTCGCACAGACGGTCCCACTGTCCGATCAGCTGCCGGACGTACAGCCTCGTGTTCGGCTCGAACTCCATCACGCTTTTCTGCGAGAATATGTGCGACACGATCTTGCGCTTGCGCGCATGCTCCGGGCGCGAGCGCGTGTTGAAGAGGCCCCGCTGTATGGACACGAACGCGTCGTAGAAGTTCGACTTAAGCGAGCCATTGCCGTGCGCGTACACAACCTGCAAGGCGTCCGGGTCCGCGACGGAGATGTGGTTTGGCGCGATACGCACAAACTTTCCTGTTACAAGCAAACCCGTCAGCAATCTGCATTGTTTGGTACGCAAACGCGCTCTCTCAGGTCCACGGTCAAGTGCGGGGAGAAAGAGTTTGTAATGTGATCGCCTTGATGGTCGCGCGCGCCACAGGCCGCAGCATTGATACTAGTTTGGTGCGTTTGGGAAAGATAGGGACATTGCTAACTGACCGTATTCCTGGTGCAGCTTGTGCACGACCTCAGACCGGTGCCCTAACGCAGCGATCCGACCGAGCCAAATATCCGAAAACTTTGCGAGGAGGGGCCCGGGGTACGAGCGGATGTGTTGAGGATCGACCAGCCAATACACTACGTGGCCCAGAACGAAGAACGCTGGTACCAGTAGAAGCCACGACGTGAAATCTGCCCTGAGGACGGCGTCGAGGTCAGTCATAGTGGGCGCGAGTCTCTTCCACAGCTAATTGAGGTAAGGTACCAGCCTATATACGAAAGTCAGCGCTCCTTGAACCCAGCGGATTGTCACGTTCATGGAATTGATGAGAAGACAATGCCGGAACATATCTGAACGTGGAACCCGTGAGCTGCATTAAGCATCATCACGGCTGCTCCTGTGTCCGCGAAATCCACGTCCCGACGTGGGTAGCATTGAATTACTCGCACCCAACTTGAACTTCTGCGCATACCTACTATTTGACTTTTCGGCAGGCAGGCCCGCGCCGGATCTGCACGCGAGCTCGATAATTCTGCAGCTGAGCGCTACGGTCTGCAATAAAATAAAATAAACATATCAGTCGTTGCTGTAATAAGACGTTGCGCATACCAACTAGCCTGGCCTATCGCTCGATTCAGAGTAAAGCGTGGAGGAAGTAGGAGGGCAGGAACGAACCACGCAACTACCGAACTTGACCGTCCTGATGGGACCAAAATGTAGACGCTCATGATGCTTATACACATCCACCCGCGTCCTGTTGTTGTAACTCAGCCGACCAACGGTCAGCCAAGAAGTCTTTAGACTAAGCTTGGGCTAATCAGAGGTGCTTCATATGTGTCAGAGAGATCCGCGAGCTTGGGAGTGCGATGAGCACTTCGTTGGATTGCGGTGGCTAGAAGTAGGTATGATGTTCCCACCAGTAGATCCAAATTGGAGGGCCCAGCAAAATTCAGCGGATAGAAGCTCTTATACGTATCATCGGACTTGGCTGCCTTCGATAACGATTGACGCAGAATTGATAAATAGACAGCATCAGTATGCGGAGGGGTGGGGTGGGTAACTATTCTATCGATACATTGAGTGGTGTGAATGCCGATCTGACTATTTTAAGTAGACCAAAAAGAATATCCCAAGAAATGGGTATGGAAAAGAATAAAAACTGAATAGCGTCGTATGCCAACCGTTCGACTGTCGAAATAAATGAGTATCAGTGAGACACATAGCTGCACGTGTGCGGATAAGTGGTGGAAAGCAATTGAACGACGAAGATAATACAATTGAATATTAAGGTATGGTAGATAACGTTCAAGAAAGCAACACTTTGAACATGACATGCAATGCAGAAACGGTGCGTTCAAGACAGCAGAACGAGGGCAGGTCCGTGTTTTGATTGGGCTGTGCTTTTCTAGTGGATGGGGATGTCTTGAGGTTCTTCGCGTGGTGCAGGTATTCCTCCGGGGACTTTCAAAATCAGGATGCCGTCCTCCATGATAGCAATAACATCATTCGCCTGAACGAACGTCATGCTGCGACAACGTGAGACCATAACGAGAGGACGCACCTTAGTATGCATAGGAAGAGGCACACTGCGCACGAACGAGCCAAATTTGCGCTCTTGCACGGTGTACACGCCCGACGGCAGAGCTGGGCGACTGCGTCCTGTGATAGTGAGCTGGCGAACACCGCTGTACGGGCAGACATTCAGGACGATGCGAATATCACCCTTTTTGATCCCAGGCAGTTCCATCATTGCTGTCATTTGGTTGCTCCCTACGTCAAAGTGCACGTCGGTGCGAATGCTGAAGCGTTTCTCGGCGTCGAGGAAGGCTCGAAGCTGGTCTTGGACTGGTAATTGAGAAACTTGAGCGGCAGGGGTCTGTGTCGGACTGGTAGCGGCCGGGCTAGGAGAGGGGAAAACAGGACGCGTTGGAGGACATGAAGACTCACCCGAAACCGCAGAGAGAACAGACGAAGCGGCGTACCTATTCGTCGCAGCGCTGTGACCACCGCTTGCAACTCGCTGGCCCTGCTCATGGCTTTCAATCGAAGATGCTCTCCACACAGACATGGCAGGACAGGACACTGCCTTGCCAGACCCAACCGCATGCGTCGTGGGCACATCCCCAAGCCCCGTACGCAATTGCGAAACGCGCTCATTTAACACGTCATCACCGCGCGCAGGCGTTCTACGCGACACAGTAGATCTCACAGCCGCTGCCTGCGTCCCCGACGCTGTCCCCACGGGGCTTGCCGCCGAGTGCGGGCGTCGATACGGGTGGGTCTGCGTACGCGCCCGCCCGTGGGGAACCCTGCTCGGCCCTGCTCCTGAAGAGCTTGGGCTCGTGCTCGAATGCATCTCGTCAACACCGACACGAGAGGGGGCTTTGTTTGAGCCACGCCTCTGCGCGTCCGTGAAGTGTGACTCATTGATGTTATCAAAGCGAAACTGACTAGGATTCACGCGTTCTTGGAGTTCTATCGTCCGCGGAAGCGCGAACGTTGGATGCTGTTGTTGTTGTTGTTGTTGTTGCTGCTGCTGCTCCTGAGGTGTGGTAGGTTCGATCGGTGAAAGTTGCTGATGTTGCTGGAAGACAATGGGCGAAATCGCCTGAGGCTCCTGGGGTTGTACAGCGGCCACTTGCGCCTGGTCGGGGTGCTCGACGTCCCAGCCTGGATAGCCTTGAGGAGTCGATGGATTTGAATACTCTCCGGGCACAAATGGCGGGTAGCCTGGGTATGACATTTCGCATTCGTATGCTGTGCCACGTAAGTGGCCAAAAAGCATTAAAGCGTCGTGGTGGTAAGAGATAAAGATGCGATGTCGCCCACCAATGATTTATACTACGTGGCCCGTGGCCAAGCCGGTGGCCAGCCGTCGTCGCCGACACACGTCCCAATTAGGACGACAATCGCGGTTCTGACTCAAGTTTCGGTGCCGAGACGCCCGACGGCGGGACGGCCTATTGTAGCCCAAATCGGGAAATGATCCCGCCGCCCATGTCACGTGGCCCGCCGCTGTCAGTGAATTTGACCTGCAGCCTGCAACGAATATTGCAGCACATGGAGAGCTGTTCGGTACAATATCTGTGGAATGCATGGGTTTTTTTCTTCCTCCAAAAATTGAATCACGTCATTTAAAGTGAGCTGGTGTACAGCAATTGCAAAACTGCTGCCGCATTTGGCACCCGTCGGGCGTCGGTATATAAGCGCTCAGTGGCGCGGAGTCACAGCGTCGGGAGAACAATTGAAAGTTTGCCTGATGTTGATGAACATCGCGGAGCTACTAGGATGAGTCGCGGTTCTATCAGCCTCCATTGTCCTGCCATGGTCAGGAGCTTCTGCATCACCGCCACAGAAGAATATGGGGCGAGCTTTGCTCAAGTTTGCCCAACTCGCCATGAGACTTTCAGAAATGACCCTGTACCGGACGTCACGTCGGCGTTCTTCTAACGCAAAGGGATGATCAGCACACCCTGCACCAAGCCATCACCGTCTTGTACGTCAATGTCATGGCACAGCCCACATCAGTCAATGTGCGCCCGAACGACGGGCTTTGTACTGCGTATGGATCTCCTTCAGAGGTATCATCTATGCTGTGCGATGTGCGGGTTGTACAAGATGATGCTGACGAACTAATCCGAGCGAATCCATCGTCCTGCGCTCCCAGCATCGGCGGTGTTGTCCTGTACTCCAGTCGAGAGTTTGAACCCTATTATAACCGTACTCGTACATGTATTACGCATAGACCTAGATAAAGAACATCGCCGACAGCCAGGAGCACACCATCGAAAGAAGCGTCTTGCGCGACACGAATGATTCGTCGGGGTCCGGAGGTGTGGCGGTCGGTTGTACCGCAATCGTCCCGGTAATCGATACAAAGCCGACATGATTCTCGAACGCAGCAATAGTAGCGGAAGGCCAGGTGGTCAGCCCTTCAGTCGTTCTCGAGCCGTATGCAATGCCTCGTTGTCCCGGAATGGCTGGTTGTTGCAGGGTCGGATTTTCTCCGCCCACGACAACAACTGAGCCGTTGACGTTCTGAACGAGCCCCGTCTGATTATGACCGAGGACGAACTCGCGCACAAATGTATAGGCCTAGCGCACGGTCAATAACACTCGGAGTCACACTAAGCACAGAAATGTGACACACGGATATTGGACGACCCGCAGCAACTTCATGGCCCGCACCATAGATCAGCGCATAGGTCCAGTTGCGTTCTTGATGAACAATTCCCGCCCAGTTGCCGTCCTCATCCCACCAAGGAGTGCCGGGCTTTCTAATGAAGCCTTGGATACCCCCGAAGGTCGTGTTCTACCCTGAATCAGCGATGTTTGTTGACCTCATAAGATACTGTATAGCATACCTGTATTGTGACTATGAATCGAGTTCAGTGATTTTCCTATGTCACTGTGCTACACAAGGCTCACCTTCAGTTCCGAAGTGGTTCGAAATTGCATCGTCGTTTCCCACATATATCACAATTGACACCGCATTGTTGCTCATGTTTGCCGCGAATTCATCAAAGAAGGTCATTGGCCTACATCCAAGTCAATCAATGAAATTTCTTGAAGTTGCCCCATAAGACGCAGACGTACTCAGGACCTGAGACAAGCCGAGTCAATTCAGTGGCTTGTGTAATGGAGAGCCGCACACTTACTATGATCATGACCATCTTTCTCTGTAATAGTTTCAGGGTCATACCGCCAATCAGATTTGAACTTAGCAGAAGTCAAGAAAAGCGCTGACTTGAACCCCACGGATAGTGGATAGTTTGTGTCCAATTTTTCGAAGGTGCGTGAATCGCTTTTTGCACGGCATCATCTAAATGCAATAGTCAGTACCAACGACCTTGTCTCATGTTCTTTTGGAAAGACACACTGTTGAGGAAGAAAGTTAGATTGAGGGATACCGGAGGATGCAAAGCATCCGGTACATCGAAGCTCTAGCAAATCGCTCAGTATGGTGAACGTGACAAGTGAGAAATATGTACATCGAACTTATGATGCACACCTTATAAAGCCGGGGTCAGATAGCGAAAGCAACAGGCAAACAAGATACGTGCGTACTCCACGGATAAGTAAAGTTGACGGCGTAGTCCACCATTTCATCCCAAATCGAGCATCCATACTTAGTATCGCCGAAGGGATTGGGATCACTAAGGTCACACCGCTGCAACGTCCTCCGTCCATCGTGTGCAAAACAATCCGACGTGAAGCGCCCCTGGTATTTGGCACGGACTTCAGCGAAGAAACCGCGATTTGAGCTCGTCTTGTTTTTGGCGGAAGATAACTTAATCGATGGGAATTTTCCACCCGCTTGAGGGTACGTAAGGTTGAGGTCCAGTCCGCATAAATGAGACCTGAAACATTCCAAGCCTTCAGAATGCCAACTGATATTTCGGTGAATATAAACAATAGGGACACACTTCTTCTTGAAGTAATCGTAAACATCAACATCATACCCGATGATTTGTGGGTAGGTCTGCAGCAAATTCAACTGAGAGACAAGACTGTTAGTATGCAAACTGGAGTCTGTGAGTGGAGGAAGGAAAGGACGTGCCGTAGGCATTGTCTTAAATTCGGCATCAGAACCGAAAGCGGGGTCACCGACAACTATCTTGGCAAGATTGACCGGAGGGTTGTGCGACGAGAAAATCGCCTTCGCTATGTACGGCTATGTGATCGCTTGAGCACATGCAGTCCCATGTACTCGGAGCGACATGCTCACTATATATCGACCAGCATAGCTTTCTCCGGTAAGGTAGAACGGCCGAGTAGCGAGGCCAGGGAATACCTTGACGAGATTCTCCAAGAAACCAACCTGTCTACAATGAGAGACAGGACCGACATATGCGGGGAAATCCCTACAAAATCAGCGCCGACTTGTTCCTCGTCATGAGCTACAACCAAGATGAGTGTGGAGGATCATTACTGAGCTATTAACTCACCGTAACCAGTCCTATCGGAAGTCGCGAAACCAACGCCTCTAAACACAATGCAATGAGTATGGAGCAAATGGGGCAACAAATATCAAGGGCCCATACACGGGCTGGTCAACCCAGAAGTAATCTATGAGGTTGCTCCATCCGTATTCGTTGCGCGTTAGGGTCTTTGTGCCGGGGACGAGACTGATCGGACCGTTTTCTGTAAATAAACCGTACAAGCTCGAGGTACCAGGTCTATGGTAACTTGTTCGACAGTGCGCGCTGATACGGGCGGCACTATAGTACATACCCTCCCTGCAACCATACTGCCCACGGTTCCATGCTCCGCTCTTCAGCTTCAGCGGTCAACGATCCATTATCCTTTTCGAACCCCCAGAAGAAAAGCGTGTCGTTCGGATGCTTATCGCGTTGCACGTCGATGTTACCCGCATAGTTTTGACCAAGGTCAAAGTCGATTCCAGGGAGGTCGTCCTTCACTCGGAAGTCTGCAAGTGATGAGATGGAATTCGGTACCATTTGGAGAGGAATGAGTACATACAGTGTTGCCATTCAGGGCTATAGTCACCGCCCGGGATCCCTGTGTATTTAAACGGAGCTGAGGCTGGGAGACAAGATGCTTGAAGGGTGCCAAAGGCCACTGCTACGAGTGCTATACTCCCTTTCATTACGACATTCACCCTCGGCATTTTGAACATCGCGTTCAAACGAGACTCAAGGTCCAGAGGTTACGTTGGTAGAACAAAGTGACATTTACTCATCCCTTGCAGGTTTATATGCATCGCGGAAGCGCTGTGTTATACGCCACAGTCACGGTGGGCGGTCGCAGCCCCCAGCGACAATATGGAACCGCGCGTACTAGCAAGACACAAATAGTCCGAGGCACGGAGGTTTGGGGCTTTGTCTACCCTGCCTTTGGGATGTTCCGCGCGTCCACAGCCCAGAAGAAAGACTGCTGCTGAGAGTCACCCCACTTCGGGGATGCCACGGGCTGCACCTGCATCTGATCAATCAGGTATCAGTTAGTTCCGGGGCTAGTGAAATGGTGAACCGTAATTTATTACTACCGGAATGCTATGAGTCGAACGTTGGTCGAACATTGATGTAGAACCAGGAAGAGGCGCATCAACACGCATCGCCCGTCGCGCGTGGATCGGGTAAGCGCACGGCGGCGCCGCAATCTCGAGCTCAGACGACGGGCGAAAACAACATCTGCGGCTGAATGATATTCTGCACACCTGGCGTCACCAACAACCCATCCTCAACGATGCGCCTGGTACCAAGTATGGATTTCGTGAGGTATAATCCTTGCTATGTATCGTG
The DNA here is from genome assembly GCA_011032875.1 of Phlebia tremellosa. Lineage (NCBI taxonomy): Eukaryota > Fungi > Basidiomycota > Agaricomycetes > Polyporales > Meruliaceae > Phlebia > Phlebia tremellosa. The sequence goes on from JAAIFI010000225.1 coordinate 14,233, forward strand.
CGGAATGTACAAGATGATGCTTACGAACTAATACGAATTACAGAAACGACGACGGACCAGTTCATCCCTTAAGATATGTCCTCCCCACCAAGCCTAATTAACACTCGCTCCGAAAAGAACTCAACCTGACTGCATGCGATGGTTTCAACTGGCAGGAGTCGGGGTCGGTGAGGTCTTTTCTGCCTCAGCACCGTTCTTTCCAGTGCTCTGGCTGGCTACGGTGTTCGCGAGCTTGTTGAGCTCCGCGTCCGGCGCAGGACCCTTGCCATCATACACCTCCTTGATGAGTGACATCGTGCTCTCCAAGCTACGCCGGCGGGTACTTGGGCTGGTCATCGTTGTGCCTAAACTCGCTTGGCGTCCGTGTCCGCGTCTGAAGGGAGAGGGTGAGATTGAAGACGTTGGTGACAACGGCGACGTCGGCGAGCTTGGCGAGATAGGTGAGGAAGGAACTGACCCTGTCGCGAGCGCTTGCTCTAGAGCTGCAGCGACGCCGTTCGCCGGGACAGGTGCAGTTGACACAGCCTCTGGAGTGGCAGGTTGAGACATGATTGCTTTGCCCTCTTGCGATCCTGCGTCGTACAATTCCGGAGGCAGCCTCTCGTTCTCGATATCGGACTTCCGCCTGCGTTTGTGTGAATAGTGAATAACATCTTCTCGGTTTTGAGACTTTAGGAGGTACGTACGCATCCTCGAAACCGCTAATTGCGTCCTTGATGCCTTCCGCACCCAATGCCAGCGTACCATACGGCAATTTGGCTGAGCCCGAGACGCTCTTGAGCTCGGATACCTTCTCGGATTCCTCGCTGGAGAATGATCAGTCAAGGGGATGATGAACAACTGTATCGACAATTGGTTCATACCGGAGTAGAGCGAAGACCCGTGACATGCGCCCGACAGCCAGGATCTTGTTCTTGATGACTTTCCTACGCTCAGCAGATTCTTCCGGAGTTGGCGGGACAAGAGCTTCTTCGTCTGAACTCTCTTCCAATTCCTCCTTCGTACAGCAGTTGAGCATCGCGAGCAACATATCCGTGACTGTATTGACCAAGAGGCATTAGAATATAGCTGGCGGAATGCGATGGAAGATACTGACTCTTTTCACCAACGAATGGCAAACTCCAGGTAAAGGCGTCCATGAAGTTCGGTAGCCAGTAAGGATGAGGCGTAGCGTTGAACTGCCTGATGTTGAGGACATTACTCTCATACTTAAGAATGGCGGCCTTGTTATTATAGACGTCCAGGTAATTAGGTGCGGAGAATAGCGTCATCACAGACGGGAAGCCCGTAGTTCGTGTCTTGCGATACATACGGTATCTGAAATTTTTTGGCTTAGTCACCGATAATGCTACGCGAGAAGTCGCGCTTACCCTGCGTCTTGCGCTTCATGAGCTCGGATAATCGAGAGCAACTTGTTTCGTTCGAGGAATTGGCAAGCCGCTTGGTAACTACGACGAATGTCAACGTCGGCTAAGTACTGGAGAGGAATGTGCTCACGTGAAGAAGTACGAGCATCCTCTGACATGGTTATGCACGAAGCTATCGTTGGTCTTTTCCTGACCAAAGTCTTCTACAGGGTCTGACCAGAGTATATCACACATGAGGCCCTGAGTCGGTGGTTCACGGAAGCGGTCAATCTGGGAGACGAAGAAAATCAAAATCTAAGCGAATCGTGCACAATGGCAAGAAGTACGGACGTTACGAATATCATCCAAAGTATGCAACTCGGGAGACAGGCCACCGTGGATGCAGAAGAACTGTTTGTTCATAATCGCAGCCAGAGGCAGTGCACAGAACGAATTCATGCATGCATCATATATACGTTCGGAGTACTTCCGTTTGCCTATGAGAGGTGAATGTGATAAGAAGGACAGATCAGATGGAATGCAGTGGGCTACGCACATTCCAGCTTGAAGGTGAAGTAATCTGTCAGGTGGCGACATTCGTGGTTGCCGCGGAGAAGGAATAGGGTATCCGGATACCACATCTTCAACGTCCATAGGTACAGTACACACTTCACAGACGATGGATCAGAGGTAAGGTATGTTTTGATGCGCAGGGTCATACCTCAATGCTGAAGTATCCTCTGTCGACATAGTCGCCCAAGAAGAGATACCGTGTGTTGGCGGGGCTACCGCCTATCTCGAACAGCTTCATCAAATCGTACTATCATGACAAGTCAAGCGAATGCTTCAGAACGCATGAAAGAGTAACGTACGTATTGCCCATGAATGTCACCACACACTATATGGGTCGTCAGGCTACATGTGGCAGACGACAAAGAACGCGCAGCCACTTACCTGTCACAGGTGCGTCAATGTGCAGTAGGTTCGCCTCGGAGCGCAGGATCTTTGTCCCTTCCTCCAATATGAACAATGCATGCTCTTCGCTTATGCGCCCCTCACGATAAAAGTGGTTCTTGAGGAAGGCATGATCTGGCTTTGTTGGATCTTCACGCGAGAAAAACTGCTCGTCGGTGGGTAGACTCATCGCCGGTGCTTGGACCTGGCGCGGTGGTCAGGGAGGGCAACATGGGAGAAAAAAGCTGAGGCGACAGACCTCCTTCACGACACGCTCTTGCGTGCTGATCGTGAACCCATTCTCGAGCTGGTGTTGCGTGAAATCGATCTCTGGAAGAGGCTCTTTGTGTTGGATTTGCCCAATAGCTTTTTCGATGTGTCTCTGCGTCGCCGTCATGTCTGTGTGTGGTGGTGGTGGACGGAGGAAAGGAGTGACGGTCTAAGGCGATACACAGGTGGAAGTGGTGGTGAAGGGTAGAGCGTGCCTTACGATCAAGCGCTTCATCGGGGTTTCAATGCTTTGTAGGGCCCTTTGCCAAAATCCCTTTCCCGAACACAAGCGTTCAGTACTCTTCTTCTATAGATCTAAGATGTTTTATTGAGGTATTACTATGGTCTATGTTATAAGAGGAGTATATCATGAACCAAAATATATCGGTAGTACATATTGGGCCACGTTGAAGCCCACTAAAGACACAACGTAGGCGGCAAAGAGAGGCAGCAGAGGTGCCAGGAGCAGCTCAGAGCGGATGAGGAATGGCAAAGCTGTCAGCGGTGGTCAGCGTATACGTGATATAAGGAGATTTCCTAGCCCACCATTCAAGCCGAGGTAGACACCATAGATGTACTGCGAGAAGCTGAAGCTATGATGAGTATCTCGTCCATAAGGGATGAACTGCAGACTTACGCCGCTAGATAGAGGGTATTTGAGATAAACAGACAGATCCACTGCCCCTTCAATATGATAGGCACGAGGAACAGTTGTGAGATATATAATGTGAGGTAGAAGGGAAAGAACGCGTTGGTATGGACGTCGAATGCGTATGCCCATTCCACCGACGAGTCGGCAGCCGCTGCATGAGAAGGGGGCGAAACCAGTACGCGATTCGAGAAGAACCTGATGAAACGAAAGTGAGTACTATTTCAGACGCACAACAGGGGACATACCACAAGATAGTTGCAACGACGACCCCTACTAGTAGATAATCTCGAAATATCATGAGAAGAGTCAACTGGACTATTTGTAGTGGTCCATATGAGTACACAACCGACCACGCTATCGCCGATACTGTGCACAGTTCTTGATTATACCTGAGTGTAGTATGCTAAGTGCACAACTTACCGGTAAGACACGCGGCTATGAGGATGAGGATGGCTGGATCATCTCGCGCCCAGGTGTTTTTTGTTTCTGGACAATGTTAGAAAACAATGACCATCAACGACAGTGAGGCAGTCCTACGTTTATGGAAATATACATTTCGGTATCTGGATACAACAACTATAGGTCAGGTCATGGCGAAGAAGATGCTGAATACTCACACTCTCTTCGGTGCCAGACACAAATATGTCAGCTGCCAAGCTGCCAACTCGAAGTCCTACTTGCGGTTGTTATTGGGGAGAAGTGGACAAGCGAATAAATAAGTTCATACCATCTGGTGGAACCTTAACAACCTCCTAAATATTACAGGGACGCGACTGGAGTCCCACCTGCCCCCGAACGATCGTGGCGGTTCATTGGGATTACCGTTGAGCTGAGGGGTGGGTGATGTGAGAGGAAGGATCGACATTTCCGCTCGTATCCTCGGCCGGCGTAGGAGAGACCCTTTGAAAGACAGGTTGGAAAGTTCTGTATATGCAAAGCCGTCACCGTGGTATGCGCGATGCCGGTCGCGGTTTCCGGAGACCCTCGACCTCGTTGCCTGTGCTGTGGCGCAGAAGGAGGCGGACACTGAACGTCAATATCGCCGCTTGTCGGAAATCCAATATCAAGCGATGATGGCCCTATCGGACTTTCGGAGTGTTCCACGACCTGGCCTCACTTGGGCGCCAAATCGACCAACCTTTCTCATTATCCCCAGCTCGACGACGCAGACGACAACGAAGAACGATGGAGGAAGACTCGGAAGTCCTTGACTGGGGCAACGAGGATGACGAGACGCAGATGTCTGAGTCTGGCAGAGCTCAGTCGCAGCAGAAACAGGCTGATTCTGGTGGAGCCTGGACGAGTGGCGAGCAAGAGGCAGAGGATGCTGTGTCACTTGGCGGCGATGAAGACGAAGAGGTATATCCTTATCCAAACAACTCTACTTCCCAGGAGCATACTTCACCATCGCGAGAGCCTTCTCCTCGACCCCCTTCCCGGCAGCGGGCGTCTGCCGATTATAGACACGACCAACGCGAGGACTCTAGCAATTCTGTGAAGCCTCCTTCACGGAAAACAGAAGCGCAGCCGCTCCAACGAGCTCAGTCTCTCAGCAAGCTGACCCATGCTCTACCCCCAAAACCTATCGTCGCGCCTCCGCCTTATATCCCGCCTGCCATAGTCCATCCAAGCACTCTGGCCAGCTCCATGGTTTATCGAGACAGGCGGTCCAATGGGCACCCAAAACAGTTGTCCAGCTCTCAAGATGCCTTCGACGCTCTTCCTTCAGACTGGGAAGTCAGGTACCCAAGAAACGGTGGGCGTGAGGCGTACTATTACAATGTCAGGACGCACGAGTCGACGTGGACGCGACCGGGGCCTATGAGCTCTGGTAGGTCCTCCCCGTCAAAAGAGAGGGATAGTGATAGTATACACTTGGGAGGCAGCCGGTCACCTATTCGCGGTTTAACTGACGATAGTGCTCGGATGAGAACAGACAAACGTCGCACTTCTCCCGGTGGCACTCTCACATACGAGGACCGCCACTATCGTCCGGAAGGTTCAAGCGGACCAGAGGTACAGGTACAGGTTGATCGGCGCGATTCTTATTCGACGAGTCCTCGGTCGCACGGTCGGCCTCTATCTCCACCACTACGAGTGGATGAGAGGCGTGCACCTCGGTCGCCCTCGCCTGCGCTCAGGCGACGGTCTCGCAGTATGGAGCGATCAGGGCGTGGTTCTCGCAGAGATATCTCACCTTCAGCTTCAGATCTCAATGCATGGAGAGAGGCGACGCGTGGCGATTACCCTTCTCGACATCCTCCTGTACAGGAGCGAGCATGGGGTCGTCCGCGAAACATGTCACCTCCAGAAAACAATCCGGTACGATCTTTCGATGATCGATCAACCGCTCCTCGTGGCCGTCGTCACCGTATGGATGTCGAGCCACCCGCTCAGTCTCTGCCTATCCCCCAAGATACTCGTAACAACTCTAATAACGAGTGGTCGGCTTCCAGTACGTTATCAGCCTCCTCACATCTCCCCACCTGTCGTCTCCGGCGTCTGTGCTCCTCCCGAGGTGGCGGATACGTGTATTGCAATTGTCTTGAACCTCGGGAGTTGAGCTACGCTGTGCATCCATACCCCTTCTTTTGTCGACTGTCCTCGCTGCTCGACGACTGGCCCCTCATCATGGATCCGTTGTTTTGTTTCTTTTCCCTTCCTTGCCTCCATCTGCGTACCCTTCAGTTCTTAACGTTACCGTCTTTGTCCCTTTCATTATTTAGGGCACAGGTCTCCGCCACCGCATCTACGTGAACCGTCGCCACCACGTCGCCCTCCACCGTCGGATCTGCCGCAACGTCCTCCGTCGCCAAGTTATTTCAGTCGCTTCGAGCGTGCACCTTCTCCAATTCCACCTAGAGAAATTTCTCGCGCACTGCCCGAGTCTCCTCCACCGGTCGCAAACATTCCGCAGCGAAGGCCTCGAGATGACGAACCAGTTGTCGCGATCAGCGCGAAAAGACAACGCATGAATGAGTGGGCAATCGAAAGTGCCAGACAGAGGCAGCTATTGCGAGGTGAAATTCCCTCACTGCCACCGGCCTTTATGCCCATGCCCGACAAACCTTTGTCGACCTCTGTCGTTCAACCTCTACAGCCTGAACAATCTGATCAGCATGACCAGCCTCGTGCGTATATTCTCATATCCCGTCATCAATATGCAATCGAACCCAACAACTTTTGTGCTACACATGTCCAGGTCTCCAAAAACGATTGCCATTACCTCCTCAAAGCGCCCGGTTCCGTGAGGCGTCCAGGACCGTCCCTCAGCCCCAGCTTCCACCGATTCCAGCTCCGTCGAATTTCCAAGCCAGGCCGCCTCGTCAACCAGTAGACGACGCTGGACAGACTGGTGCCGGTAGAAGTTATCGAGATATTCCGTCTGGTCCTCGCAGCCAGGTTCAACTCCCGCAAGAACAGAGTGGCGCGAATTCTACTCTTCGCCCTGTGAGCGGTACGGGGAGAACACGCACTCGCTTCGATGCTCCACTTCCTGGTGCACCCCTTGTCTCTAACGTTTCTGGCTTGCCCGATCATGGTAGAGACAACATGGATAACGATTACTATCCCAAGGGATCTGCCTCTAGAACTGATGATGCATCTTCTCGAAGCGCTGCAGGCATTCGCAACGAGCGCCCCCCTCCTGAATCGCACATGAGCGCCTTGCCCACCGGTCCGAGAGCAATGTCAAGGACTGCTTCAGCGTTTGGTGCGCAGCAGGCATTTACAGGCATCCCCCCGGTTCCTCCACCACCACAGAATGTTGGCTTCAATCCCCGCGCGCTTCCATCAAATACAAGTCCGAAGACGGGACCACCACCTTCGCGGTCTGCTCGTGAAAGGGTGGAGTCCTACCAAGGCCAGTCAAGCACGTCCTTTACACAAGCGCCCAGGGGCGTTGACGGTGGTAAGGGGAATGCTACGGATACTGTTATTGATAGGGGACGGGGTCTGCCAGAGCCATCCGATGGGAAGAATCAGGTATGTACATCATCGTGGTGTCTGACCTCAGCATTGATGACCTTTCGATAGGATTCGCGCATTCATAGAGTTTCGGGCACAAATAACATCCCTCTCGCGAACAGGAGATCGTTTGGTGCACAAGACCCGCCTGATCTCCCGTTAGCCAGGAACGACAATAGGAGGGATGACCGCCGTGGCGTGGACAGTAATGCAGAAGTCATCATCTATGAGACAGAGCAACCGAGAAGGGTAAAATCTTCATTCGATTGGCACATCCTTATGCTGATGAGCAAAACCAGCCTCCGATGCCTACTTATAATCCGGTATCTCCGCCTAGCCACTACCGCACTCTGTCGGACGTCGTGGACAATACGCCGCGCATTCCGCCAGGAGAGAGACGCGATGTTCCCATGGTTTGTGCTCCTTTTTTGTCCATCGTTTCTTGAAGTTAACATGCAGTTCAGACGAACGAGCGGACATCCAATCCGTCTGTCAACAGCATTCCAGTACCACGCACTGGCAAGGATGAGCCACCGCGTCGGCAAGGAGAGCGTTCGGGGCGCCAGGTACGTTACGATGTCTAGTGGTCTTCTTTCCGTTCTGACCCACGGTTCAGTCACGTTTTGGGCCCGCAGAACCACCCCCGGCGGAACCTCGTATGTGGCTCACTCGAGAGGAATCACAAACTCTGCTGGCTCGGAGCGAATTTCCTAGTCAAAGTACCCGCAATGCGCGTGCGCCAGAACCTAGGGCACATTCTAGTCGCTATAACGAGGCGTCTTCCCGTCAGGACTCGACGGTTGGGAACGAGCCGCTTCTCAGCCAAGGGCGCGTTCAGGAACGGAATGGCTCCCCGCCGCGAGGCAGGAGTCAGGAGAGGTTCCCAGATAGCCGTCAGCGAGCACGTGGTGCCAGTTTCGAACGGCGAGTGTCTGCTCAAACGGAGCCATCGTCTGGACCGCCATACCGTAGTGATCAGGTACAAGGAGAGTTTCCGCGAGGACGAGAGCGCGGCGCTGGCCGCAATGCCGCGTATCAAGATAGCCGCAGTCAGCCTGTATTGAACGACGACCGATACCCTCCGCGTTCATACCCTGATGAACATACGTCGCCTTCTGGCCAAGCATGGAGTCATTCGGGCGAAGTCGCAAAAGATACAACCTCAGTCAAGGTCCATCCCGATCGGGTGCGACTCTTTGGCGATCCTGCTACCCAAAACCATCGCGAAACAAGGGCCTCTGAGCATGATCGGTGGCCCGACACTTCACCGCATACTCTTCCTATCCCATTGAGTCGTGATACATCCCCGCCTCCAAAGACATCCAAGACCCCGATACGGATGCGTCGCCCTGACAAGTCCCCTACGAGCGAGCAATACGTCGAACATCAGCTACCACAGGATAACGAAGATGGCCGTTCTGCTACTCCTCCTCAAAGGCCTCCCGTACAACGCGGGGGTTCGTTATTGGACCGTCTCACCCTCGACAGTCCTCCCCAGGTCGCGACGCCTACGCTAAGGGAGAGAGTGGAGATTCCTATGAAGAGACCCGGTGAAGATATTCACGGGCTCCCGCCAAGGCCATCCATAGACGTGACATCTGGAGCTGAGTCTAGCTTGGACGCCAGAGGCGGTAGAGTTGGGAGAAGGCGCACTGGAAAGGTAAAAAAGGGACGGAGATAGCACCAACCTGGTTTTTTACGGTCTTGTCAAATGCATTTGTGTCCGTACATTCATAGTTGAAAGATGCATACAATATAAATTATTCATTCGTCAATGCGCTGCGAAGATAATAACACAGTGTCCTTTATATGGTGCTATAGGTGTGTTCCGTGGGTCTCAAACGCAATGGCTGACTTTCAGGAATTCACCGAGACCTCGTAACTACGTCTCAGCAACCAGTATGTCTTTTGTCTGTCGTTTGCTGGACGTAGCTGACTCTTGGTCCTTATTGTCTTGACAGCATGGCTGGTATCCACCGTGAACCGTTCCAAAGACAATAGCTGGAAGGATCGTATATAACAGTGTACAGCTCCTTTGAAGGGCCGTGAGAGTTGCGAGATAAACCTGTGCTTACGGTGAAGTCTCTACGCACTTCTGCCTTAATTGGCATGAGTTCTGATTGCATAATAGGTACAGCCATGCAGTTCAGCATGACATCTTGTCCCTGGCGTATCCAGCCACAAAAGCTGAACACAGCCAGGAACACAGGTCAAAGTGCGCGCTCAGTTGCTATACGTGACTATAGTGCACAAGCAGAGCCAGGCGAATCGTCACACAACCAATGCTTGGCCCGAATCTGCACTGCGTCGACATGACTACGTATTAGGTTGTGAGGAGTCCGTGGTGGCGGCATGCCTGCGCATGTGGCGTGGAAGAAGATCGAACGTATATATAAAGCTCAGTGCAATCCTTTGTCCGGTACTTCAGTCGCTTTCCACCCGGACTTGAAAGATGGCTCTCGATCTTCATACCATAGGTGTACTGAGCTTGCTTCTATCAGCTCCCTTCGCGCAAGCCTTCTCAAGATGCTACGACGAGTGAGTACAACTCACAATGCTGTATCTTCCTTCAGCTTTGACATTGGCTTTTGCACAGAGAACTACGCGCCATTTCATGTCCCATCCCCGGAAATGCGTGGATTGTTACCGTAGTTGTCTTTGTCGGTACGTCCTGCCACATATCACTCCCCATGGATCGTCCTTGATTCCTGTTACTCAGGATTTGTGGTTGTTATGTTCTTGTCCTGGATGTACTACAGCTGTTGTGGTCTTGATGACAATTGCGTCCAATGCTGCTAGCTAGTAGTACACTTCATTCTGTGACTGGACGCTGCAAGTGACTTCAGTAGACAACACCATCACAGAGTACTTTTCCCCATTTATTTGCGCATTGTACAAGACATTGAAGCTGTGCCTGATATATAACAGTAACAATTGAAAAGCGTTCTGCAAAGTTCGAACAGATCACAATTCGTGACGAGACATTTGATACAGTACTCTCCCTCCCTGCCGATATCAGTCTGCGCGCACAGGCTCCCTCTTTGCTCCCTAATTTTTTCACTGTTTTCTATTTCGTATCCTTGAGCTTGTGGATCATTCAACATGTGTCTATTTGCCTCGTGTGGAATATTCAGAGGCTCTTTCACAAATGGCAACTCGGTAGCCTCTGAGCCTAACAACGCCAAATAGTGTCCCGTGCAAATGCGACGTTCATCCACTATCAGCTGCGATCGATCTTCTCCTCCTTGACTCAGTCTTCCCGCTTCGCGTACCCATCGTTCAATAATTGTTCTACTGGTATGGTCCTGAAGGAATATTGACGATGACACTGACTGACATTAATTTCTTGGAAGGTCATAATCGATGGAAGCGGCGCCACTCTCAGCATCATTGCGGCGCGAGCAGTTTACACAACTCGGTGCTCAATGTGCTCAACTGGATGCAAGTCTCGAGCAAATTCGCTCTGAGCTTGAACGGTTGACTTTGGAGCGCGCTCGATTTGCTCCTGTTCACGCCCTCCCTGACGATGTTTGGATTGAAATCTTGAAGCACGCTTACCTGCACCAATTTCCTCACTGTCGGTCGGACAAAGGCACCCGTTTCTACTCACCGATATCGTTCACCCATGTCTCCCGGCGGTTCCGACAAGTGGCGGTGGCTCTTCCTAGCATCTGGACGTGCATTCATATTACCCCATATCAGAACGAAGATTACTTCAGTGTGCTCGAACTATATCTTGAGCGCTCTCAAGACCTCCCCATATCCGTCACATTCATGTGCGATACAAGCAGCGCGGGGTTACATCATAACGTGTCGCAGGATAGGCACTACCGATATACCATCGCAGAACCTCAGGACCATTACGAATTGCATTACGATACTTGTTGGCACCTCATTCTTGACAGATTCTACCGGGTGCGCCATCTCGCTCTATTTATGCAACATGGAGGAGTCTTGAAACACTTCTTGGAGTTTGAGGAAGACGGGGACCCCTCAGGCCCGCCGCCCCTGCCTCTACTAGAGTATCTAGAGATGTATGTACATTTCGGAGAGCAACCTTGCACGCTGGAGACCACTATCGAGGCCCCTCGTCTCTCTGACTTGCGTCTCTACAACGTAGCCCCTCCGCTTGAGACCCAACGATTCGGAAACATCTCGAAACTGGTTCTCACAAAATGGGCCCCCGACGAGTTTACGATGCCAATTCGTTGCGCACTCGACCCGCTCGGGCATTCACTCGAGATGCTAGTCTTGAATACGACTCGTATAGATTACGACCCGGCGCAACCGTTCGATCTTCCGCAACTTCGATATCTCATACTGAAAGATCTACATTTGGACACGGATTGGTCGTCACTCTTGCTCAATTTCAGTGTTGGCGCGCCAAAGCTTTCACAATTGAAGATACTGCACGAACAAAACGACCTCGGAGAATTGGAGTGGGGTACGTGGACCACGGTCCCGATCTTTGGTGCAATGAAGGAGGTCACTGTTGATATCAACACCCTCGTCGAACCTGAGGAGTCGTTTCCCTTCTTCGATGCTTTTCCGTGTGTCCACCATATCTACATCGCTGGTCTCCATGCGCCCTTCTTTCTCAAGCTGCTTCTTGAGCCATGGGATGCTTCATCTCACGCCCAAGGGACTATGTGGCCTTTTCTGGAGAAGCTCGTGTACTCGCCGTGCGACTTCAAGCCAGGCGACTCCAAGGATCTTCTGCTCAAAGTGGTCGAGTACAGGACGGCCATCGGATTCCCTCTCACAGAGCTGGTGCTAGAAGACGCGCTCAAGAGAGATATGACACCTCAGGAAATCCAGATGCTGGAAGATCATGTACAGGAGGTGGTCTTTCGCAACCTCTGGGACTGGACTCAGAATATCCCTGTTTGGGATGGCGATGACGACACTCCGTCAAAGGCATGGATCGAGGTATAGATTACATCCAAAAGATGTTCTTTAACTTCCAGTCTTTTGTTTCTTTTCGTGCGTCATCAATAACTGTATCTTTTTGCTCACGCCAGTATCTAAGCTCTGAGCCGTATTCCCTGTGCACAATGATCACTCGAGCTTCATCGTCCATGTCGTGCGCATGATCTGTTCGCGTACCGTTATTGCGCTTTACAACGTACACCTGGCATCATTCTATACTCATACTGAGGCTGGCAGCCATTCACGTCAGGACATCACGTTTTAACCTTACCACTTCACAGTCCAAAATGTCCTCTACTGTACTGCATTACTTGACCCGAACGACGCCTACTATGCCATCGACTTTTGCAAGGCTCTCCGACAATAGGTACGGCCTATTCCCTAAATTACAAGTTGCTACAGAATACCCCTGATTGGACCCATGTTGCAGGCACTCGAAATCATACAAAGTCACCTTCATTGTGTGTTATCTTCCTGTCTGTCATGGCCGGGCCCGGTGGCGTGGCCACCAGGCAAATTCGTCAGACAAAGGTCGAACTTCGAAGTGATCAAACGATTTCAGTTCCGTTGCTGTCGTTATATTGTGGTAAGTCCCCGTCAGGATGCTTCTGATGACTCTGATTTATGGCAATGAGCACAGGTTTTCGGGTATCACATCTGGTTCTGTCCTCTTCTGTCCTCTAACCGAATACACTTGGCTATGTTGCGAATTATCTGGCCATGAGAGCATGACAAGCCCTAAACTGGCCCAAAGTATGTTCGTAGCTCGTGCATAGACCCCCATGGGTGGCCATGCAGTGTTACAGCCGCATAGTTTGTGGTTCATCATATGATGTGTCTACGCGTGTGGCGTGGCCTTGAACTGACAACGATATATAGGGCATTTCATCTTCTAGTTTTTCGGCACTTACGACTCCTCGATTATCCTTGAAATGGCTCTCAACACCCACCTCACACTTGCGCTGAGCGTATTCTTGTCAGTTGTGGATGTGGCTGCTGTTTGCTACGACGTGTGAGTACAATGCACGGTCCTTGACACTCGATCAGCACGATGACACGATGTGTATATAGAGACAGGCTACATATCATCCCATGCCCACCCGTACCTCGATATGTATGGATCGTTGTTGGAGTCGTCTGTGCAAGTGAGTCCTATAACTTTGTGATAATTTGTTGGATGATTTCTGATTATTTGAATATTTAATCAGTATTCGTGACCGCTCTGGCCTCTTTATCGATCTACTACTGTTGCTTCCGCGGCGGCAGTACCGATGATCAGACCGATGACGTTTGCGCCAGCTGTTTTGCTGTATGTTTCTGCTGTTGTCTCGTAGCAGGTGCTGAGGCTGCTTGATCGCTGGTACGATCTACTAGTGGGCACGTTTGATATCATAGAGTGTATACCTCAGTATACCTTGACAATCGGACAATATTGCCCCAATTTGACTCATATCATCCCAGGCCGTTCGCTAGTCAGCGGCACAATCTATGTAGGTGAAGCCTTCTACCGATTTCAACTGCCCCGCATGTGCGGCCGACGGTTCTCTTGTCAGTGATAGGAAATAGCAGGTTGCTCGGATCCAGCGAATACGAGATCGTCGGTGTGCCCTGCGCTCTTCGTGGAGTCGAAGCAACCGACAATTCACCTACCCCACTGCATCTCGCCTTTCCCCACATTTAATTACCCAAGCTTCTTTTCAATTATGCGCTAGGATCACTCGCAAAGGGTATGGTGTATTTATACAGCATCCAGCGCATGCCAGTCGTGTAGGATCAGCATATCCAATCGTGTACGGGCACGACCATTCCTGAAGCACCTGATGGCGCCAGACGCACGGAAACAGTAAGAAGACCATCCTTCCATGGTTCGGCCTAAGGACATCCAGAAGGAGATCTTGGGTAGGAGAAGACAAGATAGGCGTTCTGCTTCATGGGTGGAAGCCGATTGCTGTGAAGGGAACACTCATGAATTATTCGAGGGACGTCTCCTCATTCTTATCCATCAAACTGCAGGAATCACAAACTCTCATAGGGTCGGTCCGCACTAACGTTCTCTGTGCGAGCTTGGGGATGTTGTCCGGTGGACTCGAATGTTCCTTGTCCTGGTTCGCGAGCATCAATGATTGAACAAAGGTACCGTCTAAGCGGATAGGTTCTCACAAAGTAGTCGGTGAGACCAACTATAGCTACCGGTATCACCGTAACTGAACAGCGTCTCAGTATACGGTAGGATGTTAGGAGAGGGATCCATACCGGTCAATCTATGTCCAATCTTTGAGATCTTTGCCTGCTCAGACACAGCATACGTCAGAGCGCCCATTGAATTGTCAATGACGTCTGACGCTATACGGGTTCACAAACACGCTTCTGAACCGTCTACTGAATGCGACAGCAAGTGGGGAGCATAGGGATGTTTGCACAGCGTTCGATTTGACTGATGAGTTCCGGGCCTGAACAGCTTGCCCCAACTCAGAGACGAACACTTCCGACAATGAAAATTCGGTCGTTTGTCGGGATTCTCGTATAGGCCTCTTGTCACCGCGTCGAACGCGATGTCCATGCACGTTGCCTACAGCAGGCTACTGAAACCGAATGTCGCGGCCATCTGCAGGTACTTTGCGTCCGCGGCGTTTACGAGCTGTCGAAGATGCGGACGGGTGTCTTCCAGAGATTCTCCTGGAGGTAGCCGTGCTTCCCTTCCCGCCTCTCTCCGCAGCGAGGTTCCGGAACGGAATATCGGTCCTGGAACCTGAAAGCTTATTGCTTGTTTGTGTACCTGTACAAATGGCGGCTTGTTCGTGGGGCGGCAATGAAGGTCGGCCTGTTCCTCGTACGCATGCAGCGGCGTATATAAAGGCTTCCGACCTAGTCCTATTCTGGATTCATGTCGGACATCCGCTGGGCGATACGTTGGCATCCTGGCATCCTCTGAAGTTGATTTGACAACCTGTGGTATTGAAATTCAGACAACCGCTACGAACGGCACATTAAAGTTTTATTGACCTTACCTAGGCATCGGTGCCGGGCTGACCGACCTCTAAGTTGTTCCGCCAATACGGTCAGGATCGCAGATCAGGAAGGAAGGAAATGGTAGGGATGAGGAAGTGAACGCACCTCTTCTGTGGACGCGTGCAGCCGAAGCCTCGAAGGACACTCGTCGCCATGCTAGAGCGCGTGTTATCAACCTTTTGGGTTGTACAATGGAACACACTGCAGCTTCTAGCTTTTCTCCTAGACATAGAATGTAGAACCTACCAACCCCAAGTTGATTCTAGGCGAACGACGCCCGTGGTCGCCCGGCATGTTTTGTTCGAACCTATCGGACCCATGTTCAAACGCCAAGGATTTATATGCTTCTTTCGAAGACAACGATGTGGATATCACTAAACAGCGTGCGTAGTATTGAAGTATACCTACCTTTTGAGCTATACAGGCAGCCTACTGTCTTGAAGACATTTAGTTCGAGATGAACCGAACCTACTAGTCAGTCCTAGTCACTGGACGCGACGCCGGCGGTTGGGACTTGGCAGAGGTGAGCAGAGGTGTCGAAGAGCGCAAGCGCCCGTCTTGCGGAGCGCTCACATCAAGCGTCTATACCCACGTGGCTGCAGTGTGCGCCAACCCAAATCTGTGTGGTCGCGATATCCAGCCCGTCATCAAGAGCACCCTAACCGTCCCCGCCGTTCTCAGACGAAATAGCAATGGTGAGTAGACATCTATGCTGTCCGAAGGTGCTATCGAAGTGTTTTTGGACGAAGTTATGCTGGTCAAACGGGATGGATGGGTCATGGCAGGCTCGGATGCACCGCGGATACGGCGTGTAAAATAACCCAAGTTCTGACACACTTTTCGCTTGAACAGGCCAACGTAGAGCTCGCCGCGACGTACGCGGCCCTTATCCTTGCCGATGACGGCGTTGAGATTACCGTACGCATTGAACACTACCCTCGCGTAAATTATCTTGGACTCAATAGTGCATTGTTTTTAGCCCGACAAGATCGTTGCGCTGACCAACGCAGCTGGCGCCGAGGTTGAGCCCATCTGGGCTTCTCTCCTTGCGAAGGCACTTGAGGGAAAGAACATCAAGGACCTCCTTTCGAACGTTGGTGCAGGTGGTGCCGGACCCGCCACAGGCGCAGCTTCATCATCAGCAGCGGCAGGCGGCGAGACTGAGGCAGCAAAGGAGGAGGAGAAGAAGGAAGAGGAGAAGGAGGAGTCAGACGACGACATGGTGCGTTTGCAATCTAGTCTGTTGGCCTACTTGCACTAACACGAATCGTTTCTAGGGCTTCGGTCTGTTCGACTAATTTCTTTGTATTGTTGTCGCTCTGCTATCTTCGTATCTCTCTGCATCACATCATTCGCATGGACCACGGATAATCTCCGTGCTCCACATCGCACTGTATCCATGCATTGCTCCAAAAAATTGTGAAAACTCACAAAGGGTCGGTGTTGGGCAATAGTGAGGGGATTCGCTTCTTGGGCGAGTTGTATGGTACCCATATCAACTCGGCCCTGCTCAACTCGTGCCAGATGTCACGATTCATGCATAAGCTTCGTAAAAGTTGTGCTTCGAGTCTCTGCACTTGCGCGTGAAATGCGGCGGTGGTTGATTCCTACGTGGACGATAAGTCCCGGTCCCGCTTGCCCTGGTCTAGTGAGATCGTTCATTTGCAAAGCTCGAAATGTTGCATACATCTAAGCTTCACCTTAGAGTAAACAGGTACAGTTGTCAGTGCGGTGATCGGAGCAACATTCGTGCGTAGTATGGATGCTTGCCTCGCTTTGATTCTCACCAGACAAGGTTGCTAACACGGTCTGTCAAGACTGATGAGTGTCGTTCTGAGCGTATGCATGCCGGAGTACACGTCTCCAAATCCATCCGGGTGCGATGCCGCCCGAACTCACAATCGAGCAAGGTCTCTGATTGCTCAGCGGTGGCCCAGGCTGTTTATTGGAGGAGAATTATATCTTGTTCCTTCTTGCATACGCATCCAGGTTATAGCTGTGTGAGCAAAGTTCAAATGATCAACCCTCGCTGTTCGATAGTAATATCTAATTACGAGGTTTCCAGGGAAAGACAACTATTGTGGCGTCTGCGCACTCGCGGGTTGCCAAAATAGAAAGCCTGCCGCAGCGACGCGTATCCAGAAAAGTCGATCAATGAGGGATGTAATCTCTCAGCGGTGTCAGTCCGACGTCCAAGGGCGAGGTCAGGGAGAACGATTTACTAGAATGCGTGACAAAGAGCCGTCCATGCTCATCATATAAATACCTACTGTGTCGTGCAACGATCCCTGCACCTCCTAAGATACTCTAGACAATACCCTACCTCCCAACGATGTCACTCCCTACCCGCAAAATTGGTTCCGCCGACGTGCCTGCGATCGGCTACGGTGCGATGGGTCTTTCGGCGTTCTATGGCAAGCTTTTGCCAGACGAGGAGCGGTTCAAGGTGTGTATGTGTGATATCCCGGCCTGCTCGACATCACCGACTGACGTTTTGAAGATTCTTGATGCAGTCTACGAAAGTGGTTGTAGGTTTTGGGACACGTCCGATGTCTATGGAGACAGCGAGGTCCTCCTCGGCAAATGGTACTACATACTGCATGTCACGGGCAAAGCAGCTTGTTTGCTCATATGCGTCCGCCCGCAGGTTCAAAAGAACAGGGAAGCGCAATGATATCTTCCTCGCTACCAAGTTCGGATACGTGCTGGATCCCAGTGCCGCTGCAAAGGGATTTCCCCTCAGTGGTAGTCCCGAGTTCACTCTCAAAGCACTTGATGAATCTCTTAGAAAACTAGGAGTAGACCACATCGACTTGTGGTACCAGCACAGGTATGGAGCAGAGCCTCATGCAGACTCACTAATCCTCACTGCCCTTGTCTCTCAGACCTGATGCGAACACGCCGATTGAGGTTTGTTGTTAATTTCCGACGCTCTCCAGACGTTACAGTTCAGTCACTAATCTCATCATCTCACAGATCACTGTGCGCGCTATGGCGGAGGCCGTCAAGTGAGCATTACCCATGTTCTCCTTCTATCACTATCTAAATAATTATCCAGGTCCGGAAAAGTGAAGTATATAGGCTTGTCTGAGTGTTCGGCGGACACCCTACGTCGCGCACATGCGGTCCATCCCATTGCTGCCATTCAGATGGAGTACAACCCCTTCACGCTTGATATCGAGGACCCCGCTGTTGGGGTGTTTGAGCTCGCGAAGAAACTCGGCGTCACTATCGTAGTCTACAGCCCCATCGGCCGTGGAATACTTACTGGTAGATACGTGAGTGCCGCATCGTCTCTCATGCATGACCACTTCAATGCTGATGCTTTGACAAATGCGTAGAAAAGTCCCGATGACTTCGACGCCAACGATATACGCCGTATGCTTCCCAGGTCCGTGTGTCAAAAGCAATCAGTACGGTCCCGGCCGCGGCTTACACCGTTAATCTGCATAGATACTCTCAGGAGAACTTCCCGAAAATCCTGAAGATCGTCGACACCCTTGAAAGTATCGGAAAGAAACACAGCGCCACCGCAGGGCAGGTGGCGCTCGCCTGGCTTCTAGCACAGGGCGACAATATCATCCCCATCCCTGGTACGACTAAAGAGAAGGTCAGCCCATTTTTGCCGCAGACTGGGCCGCGCTGATCAGACTCTATACCCCATTCAGAACCTCAAGGAGAACATCGGAGCATTAGAGGTCAAGCTTTCTCCCGAGGAGGTACAGGAAATACGCCGTGCTGCCAAGGCAGCCGGCGCAGACCGCGTCCCGCGCATGCCAGAACGGCTGAAGCATCTGTCGCTTGTCGATACCGTTCCATTACAGGAATAATTGCAGCATGCTATGAAGACTAGATGCGTGTATGTTACTAAACTCAATCACTATGTAGTGTTGACATGCTGTGAAATCGTTCGCTTCATCGCCAACAAGCCTCGTCTATCGTAACGGGCTACCGAACCGACCTTGAACATCGTTAGCGTCTCCGCTGCGTTGCAAATAGCTTCGACTTATTGCGCCACCGTTTGCCGCAGTGCCGCTGCTTTATGATTGTGGGTGGGTGTGGGCTCCGGTGCGGCGGTCACTAAAATCCTATGTTGCATGTTGTCGGCAGGGTGATGCGCTCTCTGATAACATCCACCGCGAGTGACAGACCGGCGTAAGCGTTTGTATGGCATTGTTCCCGCAGTCGGTGAAATTGTTCAAAGTATTGTCGCCGGGCTCGTCCTGGCAAGACTCTTGTTTTGTTGTAATAGTACTCCACCGTGCGCCAGGACATAGCAGAGTGCAAGATAAGCTTGCGCTGTCTGATTCGACTGTGCAAGGTAAAATGTGCTGGCGCATGAAGATAGCGATGGAAGGGGGGAAGGGCGGTTGAGCACTTTAAGGTAAAAGAAGGAATAAGGTCGGGTGATATGCGGATGCTTGTGTCATTCACGGTAGGAAATTCACGGTATCGAGCGGGCTGCATGAGATTATTCCTTCGGAAGCTTACAGTCAAAACAAGTGATAACGGTAGCGAGTTGCAAGCACAAAGTGCATGACAGTCCCAAGCAGAATAAGGAGGGACAGAACAATTTAACGACCATCCATGGAATAGCTCTCCAAAGGAATGGTGTCGACGAACTGTATGTTCTGCCAGCCCTCAGGGAGGCGAGAGACTCCACCCGCCCCCGCGTTCTCAGCGGCATCACGGACTTCCTTCAGCTCTTCCGGAGTGAGCTTGATATTCAACGCGCCGAGGTTCTCTTTGAGATACTGCGATAGGTTATACATGAGTCTTTCCCGAACGTATTGAGTACGTACCTTTTCCTTAGTAGTCCCAGGGATTGGGATAATATTGTCACCCTGAGCAAGCAGCCAAGCGAGTGTGACTTGCCCCGGGGTGGCACCATGTCGTTCGCCAATCTTCTTCAGGGAATCGACTAGCTTGAGAATGTTCGGGAAATTCTCTTTAGAGTACTTTGGAATAATGCGGCGGACATCAACCTCATCGAAGTCGTCAGGACTTTTCTGAATACACAGAGAATGATCAATCTGCAGATACCGAGCGTGAAGATAACTTACGTATCTACCCGTGAGCAAACCACGACCCAAGGGACTATAACACACAATGGCAACCCCGAGCTCCTTCGCAGCGTCAAACACGCCAATGGATTTGTCCTCGATGTCGAGCGTGAACGGAGCATACTCCATTTGTACTGCCGCAACAGGATGGATAGCATGTGCACGGCGCAGCGTTTCCGCAGAGCATTCAGAGAGTCCTAGGTACTTCACCTTTCCAGCCCTGACGATACGTTTGTCGGTTCAGTACATATCGTGAGTAAATTATTGCAAAGACTGACCTGACCGCTTCCGCCATAGCGGCGACTGTAATCTGGAGAAAAATGAACCAGATACCTGCGTTACGAAATAGAGGGTACAAGTACCTCGATCGGCACGGTTGCGTCAGGCCTGAGAGACTGAGTGAGTGAGCAAAGACATGAACAAATAGAGACTTGCCTGTGAAGGTACCATAAGTCTATGTAATCTGTCTCCAGCTTCTTCAATGATGCCTCTAACGCTGTCCGCGTGTACTCTGGGGTGCCACAGAATTTAGGACCCTTCGCATCTAGCAAGCAGCCAAACTTGGTAGCAAGGAAGACATTGTTTCTGTTCCCAGTTCGCTTAAACCTTGACTCTGCGTTCAATGTATATTTATACAAGCAGAGGTTCTGGAGACCCACCATTTTCCGATTAACACTTCATTGTCCCCATATTTGTCGGACGTGTCCCAGAAAGTGCAGCCGCTCTCGTATACCGTGTCAAGAACCTGAGGTACGTCGGTAGATGATCAGATGGCAGTCAAAATATGAAACTTTTCACTTCACCTTGAAACGGTCTTCCTCAGGCAAATGAGCACCGTACCAAGTAGATAGTCCCATTGCGCCATAGCCAATGGCAGCTACATCGGTAGTGCCGATCTTGCGGGTGATCAAGGCCATTGCAGTATCTGAGTGAACTGGATAAAAATCGTTGCCCCAAAGGTCAGTATATGTACCCCTGGGGTTTCTACATATACGGTTATCGTCGCCGGAAAAGCTAAAGCTGACGCGTCCGCTCTGCAGCTCGGCTGCGAAGGATACCCTTCATGACTGCATCAGTGTGCCTTGCGCGGAAAATGATTCCATGGGCTGGTACAGAACAACGCGGGATCTTAGCTGTGTACATTCAGAAAGTGAGGTACATAGATGTGTTACAAGTTATCCGACTCAATCCAAGCTGAAGTTGAGAACGATCCGAGTGATTGCGATCACTCCGATCAGTAGACAATCTTATCTTATCTAGTCATCGACGCTTTCAGCGATCGACGTTTAACTGTGAGTTGTCGATCCTTCATGTTCTAGCAGACTTTCGAAGGTGCAGATTGGTCTGTATCTATTATTCGAGCCTTGAAAATATAACTGCGCGACCATGTTAGGGGCCAAGACGCTCTATTGACTTCTATCGGCGGACCATTGGTTCAAAGGAGGTGTGTCGATGAATTCCGTATGCTTGAAAGCATCTGGATTACGGGGAGCCAGGCCAGCACCTGCATTCTCAGCCGCAACACGAACTTCTTTCAACTCCTCTGGAGAAAGCTTGACTTTCAACGCTCCTAGATTCTCTTTGAGGTACTGAGAGGATGAACAGTCCACAGATTAGACGTGCGTGCTTTCCCCGATGTCTTGATACGTACCTTCTCCTTGGTAGTTCCAGGAATTGGGATAATATTGTCGCCCTGAGCAAGCAGCCAAGCGAGCGTGACTTGCCCCGGGGTGGCACCATGCCGTTCACCAATCTTTTTCAGAGAATCGACTAGCTTGAGAATGTTTGGGAAATTCTCCTTAGAATATCTGACAACAGTCCTGTTGAGTTCGCTGAAGATCGGTAAGTGCCGTTTATTTACCTTGGGATAATACGACGAACGTCAGCCTCTTCGAAGTCGTCGGGACTTTTCTATACCCACGAAGAGGACGGTGAGAAACTCGTGGAGGCTGACTATGAAGATACTCACATATCTGCCGGTGAGCAAGCCACGACCCAGTGGACTGTAACACACGATGGCAATTCCGAGCTCTTTTGCAACTTCAAAGATGCCGATGGATGGGTCCTCAATGTCGAGCGTGAATGGCGCATATTCCATCTGAACCGCTGCAATGGGATGTACAGCATGTGCACGGCGGAGGGTATCCACTGAACACTCAGATATCCCTATGTATTTCACCTTTCCAGCCCTATGAATATCCATTTTAGTATCGGTTTATTCTGTATATGTAATCCGGGGAAGACCAACTTGACAGCTTCCGCCATAACAGCCACTGTAACCTGGAGATATGTAAACCTAGTGTTTGCGCTATAAGGCAGATGAGCCTACCTCAATCGGCACGGTTGAGTCAGGCCTGGGATTTTTTGTGAGTAAAGCATAGACATATATGTATGAAAGGAGGCTCACCTGTGGATGTACCACAGGTCTATGTGATCCGTTCCAAGCTTCTTCAGCGACGCATCTAGCGCCTTTCGCGTGTACTCGGGGGTACCGCTGATGACAGCACCTTGGGCTACGACATCTACGCCCAACACAAAACCAAACTTTGTGGCAAGGAAAACATTGTCTCTGTTTCCAGTGCGCTTGAACCTTCATTGTGCTGTCAGTGAACAGCCTTGCGGACGGTGGTAAGACGCTTACCACTTGCCGATTAATTCTTCGCTGTCCCCATAAACGTCGGACGTATCCCAAAATCTACAACCGTTTTCGTATACCGCATCAAGGACCTGAAAGGAGTCGGTGAGTGGTCCACGAAACTAGATGACCATAGCAAACCTTGAAACGGTCTTCGTCGGGCAACGGAGCACCGTACCACGCGGAAAGCCCCATAGCGCCATATCCAATGGCACTAACATTGGTGTTGCCAATTTTTCGAGTAGGTAATGACATAGTGTGAATAGCAGGGAGTAGTGAAGGAACGCGGAACCGAAGTGTGCTTCAGGACGAGGACATCGCCGATGGTTTTATATGATCATCCTCGGGAAAAACCAAGGATGACACGTCCTCGTCATGGCTCAGTCGTGAGCATAATGCTTGCCTAATCAATGTGTGTCCAAGCAGAATGCGACGGTTGTCTCAATCAGCGGGTACTACTATGGATGCGGGATTATGCCCGCCCGTCCCAACGAGCGAGACGTGTCCCTGCGGCAGGTCGGGAGCCTGGATGAGGATTTCCCGGTACACCCGGAAAACCGGACAATCGCAGACTTTAGTTATACATTAGTTGTAGAGAGGCTCCTAGCTCACCAATAGCTCACCAAGATCTACGACAAAGTCGGACAATCATGATTCACCCACGATCAAGACCGCATGTTATCTTATCTTATCTCATCTTGATCATCTTTTGTCGGTCCAACTTGAACTTCCCGCCGCGGAAGGGTCGGCTCTCTCCTCCATCTCTCATGGCATTATTATCCTGATCAAAGTAGGTATCTCATCTATGTATCCATTGTGAGAGCATTCACGAACGATTCGAGCAGAAATTACTATGTGACCTAGCGCGAATATCGTGCGCCATCGTGTCGCATCGGACGAGTATTTCTTAATGTTACGAGCACGAAGGTCCTCTTTGTGCCTCGAACTCGACATAGCTCATAAACGATATAGTACACGCTCCTCCTCTGGATGTCGATTTGATGCACAGAGTGGACGGGAAAGGCCTAGGTTGTGTGCACGCTGTGTTCATGCTGTTCATGCGGATTCTCTACGCAGCGGAACGTTCAAGACCTCCGCGACTAGACAGTTTTGGCTGGTGCACCATACCGACCCAGGTCACATCATTGGTCAAATTATGCCATCCATTATTTGAACCTGCAAGTGGTCAGTATATCTCCAGCTCTCTATAATCACAGCTGAAGCAGTTGAACACTGACAGGCTGCAGCGTGTCAGGACCGTACGAAAAGCGTAAGCAGGCCTTTCCCGATCAGTGAGACCTGACACACTGCTCGGCTCGGTGGCAATTTATATACATTATGTGTCACGGATGCACAATCGTGAAGACAAACATTCTTAGATCCGAGGCGGTTATGTCAATTTCGTACCCTTTAGAGACCCTCGTGGCATTAGACTCATTGGCGATCTTTTCATCCGTAAGTATCTCTCCTGCCACGAGAGACGATTTGTTTTCGACTAAAGGACGAACACACAGGCAGCTTTTTGTATCAAATAGGTCCATCCTGTTGTTGATGCTAGAATGGGCCAACTGCGAACGATCAAATTCTAACAGCCAGTCTCCATCCGCTCCGTCAAGCACATTGGGCCGCAGAGTCATGCGAGTAGTTCACAGGATGCTATTCGTTCATTTGGAGAACTCGTGCTCAATTATGTGTACCGTCGTCTCCTGCAAGCTGTATACCCCTCTATGCCGTACTCCACGCCGTATGTTCACATCACCCAAGCGCCCTCTAGCCCTCTCACACATCGTCCCCACAGAGGTCTTCGAATGGAACGTCATGCTTGGCATGCGTTTTGCATACGCCTCTGCAAAACGTTTCCGTCTTACAGCCCCTCACCTTCGAGAAAGTTAAGGCCATAGACAAAGTCTATGCAACCTCTCATCCACAACGGCTCTCCGAACGTGCAATGCCTGGCTGGGACGCAAATTCATCTCCTAGAAGGCTACGAATACTCCCCACGTCTGTACATCCTCTCACCAGGGTCCATCTTTTCCACCAGTAGACCATCAGACGGTTAGCGTCACGATGGAGTATCATCCGCTGGGCATATTCTCATAACAACTTCCAGGACACTTTCCTATCGCGTACCATCAGTGCAATCATATCTACCATCAATCGCTTTAATGAATGTTATTGGCCGACACTTCAGGTCCAGTTGCGCTTGTTTACGGTTCCGACATTGTTCTTCGCATTGCCATGAACTCGAACTGGCTTTTGTTTCCGGCAGCAATAGAGCTTTGTTGGTCTCGTCCCCTCAACAGACACATACAGGGTAACGTACGAGCGAGCAGAGATGCCACATGCTACGTTGCTTCTACATGGCGCAGGTATTATTCATCATCGTTCTCTGAAGCTGTAAAGTTATCATTGATCTACAAACGCAGGTGGCTGTTCCGTCAAGGCAAAGCCCTTGTCCAATCGCCGCGTCACAAGGCAATCATCCCTCGCGTCCCGGGGGACCGCTTTACACCCGTCTCTCTCTCCCACTGGCCTGGCTTCATAATGCCCGTTCGAGCTCCTCTAGCCATGCTCTACCCTTGGCCCCTATGTTGTTCACTGACTCGTGAACTTACGTACTCTGTTTACAGGTAGATTGCGGGGTAGAGCGTTACGCTCGGTATAGCGTGGGTCGATTGCGGGGTAGAATACTAAACCTTGAGCAAAAACGCGCACCACCTTCCGACGCCGGTGATATGTTGTCTGGCCTGCACCCTGGCCCTGGCAGCAATAGGAGATTCACCGCCCTCTGAGCTGGATATCTATACCGATAATCGACCGTTTCTACGCATCAGCCTGAACCTCCCTTGCACCGTCGCGAGGAAGGAGTACAACGAAGGGAAGGGGTGGTAAGATTACTTCCCTGGCTGTTCGATCCTTCTGCTTTCCGAATGGGCCTTTCTCTGATGCACTTAATCGTTGTTCTGGTAGGTTTCCTTTCGGCTTTCAGATGTACTAAGTCCTCTGGAGTTCCTCCCTGAGACGGAATGCCGCGAAGGACCTGGCCTCCTAATGGTATATGCGTATAGTAAGTATTACGTCCTAAGTCTGATGGATTCAGTTCAGCCCCCGCTATTGTGGTCAAGCAAGGCATAGCGGGGAGGCGCATGGATCTTTAGCCTTGGGCGATCCCTGCCAGACATCCAGCCCTTTACAATCGATTGCCTACCGATTGACGTACTTATGTGCTGTGTCCATTAATATATCCAGGACGCCAATAATAACGCCTTCTTTGACTATACCCATTGGCGAGAGCGACCAGACGAAGGGTCAGTAAACATGTTGATCTCCGAGGTCTCGCCAATTGCTGAGTGTTCCTGCACCATTCTTCGCCCAGATCCTCTTCCTATTTAGTCAACTCACCCGCGAGCAATCGCGGTCCACTTTCGACTATAGAGTGGTGATGCTATGGCACGTTTCCATGTGTATGCATATGCGCCTCTGCAGGCTTCTACTTCCTCGCAAGCGCCATACATGGGGAGCAGGTTTGCAGCAGGTTGCTTTGCTACCGTCTTCAGGCCATCGTTTGCAAAAACGCAATGTACGAAGCGCCGTTGGCAGCCCTCTGCCGCGGCCTTACCTGACCCTCCGAACATCGGAAGGTACCTTCTACGAAGCGGAGTCATTCTCGCCCACTTACCTCCAAGGCACTGCGGTCAAAGTCGCGTCCTCAAAAGTGGAAGTGCTATCGATCCACATCTGAAAGGTTCCTCCAACCCCCTCCCTCATCAGATTCTTGACATACTTGATCGTGATATGATGGGTATAGGAAATACAAGACGACGGCGATGTAAAGTACCGTCGACGAGATTAAACGAAGCAGTTCGTTGCGGGGTTTACTGACCACGCCGATGTGTCAATGCATAGTCAGAGTCATTAGTCTGCTCCGGAGTGGGCTAGTTGGAGCTTAGCTCTTACCTTGAGATATTATAGCTCTTTCTGTGGTCCTCCTCCTCCGAATAGATCGATCAGGTCAAACCATATTTCTGTTGCACTCCACGAGGCCCGAATAATGTTAATAATGGGCACGCCGGCCGTACTGTCTGCGTTTACGATCGGACATAAGAGTGTGTCCGCTCCAACAAGGAGCGAAGCTCCAGCAGCCAAGAAAAAACACAGAAGCTGCAGCATGGGGGCCCTGGCGGTCCATGATAGTAATTGAAACTGCTCGGATGTCAGTGTCATGCTCCTGCAGGAACACACGAGTTTCCGACATGTATTGAAGCATCTCGACCTTCTCTGGTACAGTAGATGTGGGGGGCGTGTATGGCTGCGCTGCATGCTGCGTACCGCGAATATCAAACCGAAACACCACAATGACCGGGCCTTGACGTAGCCAACATGTGTCGTGTATAGGCTGGCCAGTAGGCAATCAAGAATACTGCCCTCCGCTCCGGAACTAGAAAACTTTGCAGGCAACTGACACAGGAGTGTGAAGCTTGGCTGTCAATTTAGTACTACCTATCATACACGAGGGATTCTCTTTTGGTCTGCCACGCCTGCGCTCGTCCGCCCCATCCACGTAACTACACGATGAGTCCTGATCATACAAACAAAGAAGAAAGCAAGGGGTGATATGGTACACAGAAGATTAGATGACGCTACTACGGCGCCGGCATCGGCATGGGTCATAACGGAACATGGGCATAGGCGTGGCGGCATAACGTGGAATGTGTGAGAGGACGCGGGCGTGGCTGAGGACTGGAGGGAGCGCAGGCTATGGACAGATGGAGGAGACCGTGGGAGCGATAAGAAAAATCGTCAATATGGACACGAAAATCAAGAGATTAACGAAACGTCAGTACTGAGGGTGTGAGTGCCGAGAGATATACAGATGATTGGGAGATGATACACTGGCAGAGAGCGAGATGACAGACGGAAAGCGAAAGCGAGGCGAAGCCAGCGAGCGGGACGTTGATGGTGTCGTGGGTGCAGCAAGGGCATCGAGCATTCATTCGTGCATCGTGAACCGTGGGCTGTGCGTGTGTGCGTGAGGTGAATAGATAGATGGGTAAGTCGAATAGCAGCAGGGGGTATCTGGGTCCCGTCCCGTCGCCGGGGCGCGTTTTCGTGGCGGAGGACGCCTCTCTCACGGCAGAGTGGCTCCCCGGTCAGAGGCCTTATGAGGTCTCCATGCCCTCCTCAATCTTCATTGCTGCACCGAGACCCATTGGACGGCCATCGCGCCCTTTGCGTCCGCGCTCTTCCTCTTCTCCATCCTCCGTTTCTTGCTCGTCCGACGGGCTCCCTGCGCTTAGAGGACTAGCACCAGTGCCCGCCGTGCTGGGCCTCTCCATGTCTTGATCCTCGTCCTGTGCGCGACGATGGTCCGTATCCTGGTCCATTTCCGCGACACTCTCGAGCTCGAAGCCATTAAACTTCTTCCTGCCGTCTGCGTTGTGGACGTTAAGGCTCAGGTTGAAGTCCGACACTTCTTCGTGAAGCATCAGCAAGTCGTCTTCTGGGCTTGACCCATTAGCTATGTGGCCATTTGCACCATTGATCGCGTCATTGGAGGACGAGGACGAGGCAGACGACCCTCGATACGACTGCAACTGTTGCTCTAAATCGCGATTGCGCGACGCTTGAGCTGAAACGAGTTGCTGTAGATATCTGTGGGATAATCATGAGTTATCGTTCAGAAAACGCGAATATTCCAAGGCCATTGGCGCGATCACGTGCACGTGCAATGCGCCATCAAAATTACGAACGCGCGACCGCCGCGAACGAGGACTATCTTCCTCCTTTCCCTCTCCTCCTGCCACCATCCCGCCAGTCCACACTGCTCGATAACACCCTTCTAAACCTCATAAGTCGCTCCAACCATTCCCCTGCGCTCCTCTTATACGAGATGCGCTGCGACCGCACGCCCAACACGTCCCCATCGCGCCCAATAACCCATCCAACAAATGCAGAATGATGCAGAACCCTGAATATATGCTCACCTGATATATTCCACGCTTTTCCTGAGGATCATGCCCTTATTGGCCTTTATGACACCGCCTTGCTCGCTCGAATCCTTGTCATCAAGATCAGCATCCTTAATTTCTGCCTTGGCCGGAGTTGGTGAAAGCGGAGACGTTGCACCGAGAAGAAGGTCATCGGGAGTGGCCGACGAAAGTGTTGCGGTTGCGGGCACCGTCAGAGTCGCTGCATGGGTTTTACGATCAGTTCACACCGTATATGCGCATATATGCGGTCAAATGCCGAAGAAACTGACCATTGGGGTCGAGGAGACACTCCGGTATCAACGTCGCCAGCTCGGATATCTTTTCGTTGATGTTATCCCGCCTTCGCCGCTCGACAGCGTTGTGCGACTCTCTCCGCCGGCGGCGCTTCTCGTTAGCAATCATTGCCCTGCATCTAAACGTCAACCCATCCAGCATATATGCGATCAAAAATGAAGACTCACTGTTTGGCCGCCATTTCGCCCGGCGGGCTGTCGCCCTTGCCGTTCACACCGTTCATCGGCGTGCCAATCTGCCCGGCCAAGCCCATCCCGATGTCCTTCGGACTACCCTGCAAGATCCCAGTGCTTCCAAACGACGCGAACCCGCCATGCACGCTTTCCGGCGTGGGCAGGCTGTACTCGCCCATCCCGCTGTTACCCATGCTCCCGGGAGTGCCCATCCCAAACCATCCTGAGGTGTGCAGACTGAGCGGCGACCGGGCTCCGCCTGGTGCCGCTGGGTTGGCGCCGGGGATGATGAGTGGTTGGGTAATGTGCCCACGGTGTAATGGTGGTGGAGACACCGAAGAGATGCTCCCACGCTTGGTCCTCGGCCGCCGAGCGGGCCCCCCATTCGTGCTTGGCGGGTTTGCTGGGTTCAGCGACTGCTGCTGTGTCGATACAGAGCTGCGGGAACGCGAGCGGCTACGGGAGAAGTTGTCTCTGCCGCTGGTAGTGGAAATGGGCGTTGGTGGAGGGAGGACGGGGCTCGGCGTTTGTCGAGAAGTCCCGTTCAAGTTGAACTCGTTTGTGTTCGTGGTGGTCGAGCCAGAGAGGTTCGAGAACGTGGAGAGGGAGGACATGTGGGAGGTGAAAGAGTTGACGCTCGATGGCTCACCGCCATTCAGGTTCGAGGATGCGCTCGTGTTCAAGGCGAACGGGTGGGCAGAACCGTTTTGGTTTTGCGTGTGCGGTGGGGTAGGCTCGTAGCGCATGCTGCTGCCTATCGCCGGGACCGTGCTGTTGAAGTGGGTCGTGAATTCGTGGAGGGGATGGGATGAGCTGTGCATAGAGGACGACGGGGAATGCAGAGAGTGGTGGGCGAGCGAGCTCGCAGGCGGTAGCGAAAACGCGGTCTGCGCTGAGGGATAGGGAGAGTGCGGACTTTGCGGACCATGCGAGTGGTGGCTCGTAGGGGCGGAGATGTCAAAGATGTTGTGCGTCTGCGACCGATAATCGTCGTAAGTGTTCGCTGAGCTCTGCGTGGATCGCTCATGCGATGATGGGTGGGGGTTTGTCATCAGCGACGCCAGCTCCTCGCTGAAATCCATAGATCCGTGGACATTGTCGGCGGAGGGGAATTTTCTGAACGTCTCGGGGACGGACAGGTACGACGGCGGCGACATGAAGAGGTTGTGCGTATCGAAACCGTTGGCGGTCGTGGGGGAAGAGTTGTTGGCATTGCCCTGGGACGAAGGGGTGCCGTCGCTGGACGGTGGCGTGGATGGAGCCGGGGAAGGCAGATGGAAGCCCTCTTGCCTGGTGAGGACTTGGGGCTTGAAAGAGGCTGTCGAGTAGAATGCGGTCGTCATTGGAAGAGGTGAGTGCTAGCTATGAATGAAGCGTGAGCCAGCGAAAAGGGGAGAGAGAGGGAGTCGGAGGGAACGAGACGGGGCGAGGGCGAGCGAGGAGCAGTGCGGGGTAAGAGGATGAGATCAATAGGACGATCTATCATCACTCTTCTTTTAACAGAAAACACGGCTCACCTCCTTGCAATCAGTGACTTCTGCTTATGATATGATGACTTCTGTATGGAGAACAGTGCGGTTGCAGAAGACGCGGGGAAAGAGATCTGCGCGGCTGGACGAGGAAGTAGGATGTGTGTGGTCAATGGGAGGCGGTGAGTGGTTAGCAGCTGGTCGACGTCGCGGTGCAGTTGAGAGAGAGAGGGGGAAAAGCGACAACGACCGAGAGCAGCCCGAGAGCAGTGTCAAGGAACGAGGGGATGCAGAGTTGCGAGTGGGAAATGACCCATCAGAACGTTGCACCTCCCGATTAGGCAATGGCCCGGTTGGCCGGCAACAGGTTCTCCTTCCCCCAAACCAAACCCCGCGTTTCCGTTCTTTCGGTACCTCCGATCGTTGCAAACCAAATCTCAACTCTCGCCAAATACCCCACACCATCCCCACAACACCCCACAACACCCAGCGTTGCCTGAGCATGCTCGACCAGTCCTGCCTCCGACTCAGCCTGCATACGCCCCCGCCGGCCACTCGGCACAGTCCAGTTCACCCTCTGCGAGCCCCTTACAACACTCCCCAGGGCCTCCCCGCCCTCTCCTGATCCTCCGCAGTCCGCACCGCGTCCTGCCCGCACCCCCATACCCCGCCCGCACCCCGCTCTCCGCGGTTAGTCGCATCAGCAGCCCTATGGAACCATCATCCTACCGCCATCAGCTGTGACAGCCGTCTGCTCGATCAATGTTCTGTCTCGTCCATAATAATGTGCGCAACGCCAGTCCCAGAGGAGGTCCATTGATTCCGAGGATGGGCAAAAATTAAATCCTTTTGCCTGTGTCTCGGGCTCTAAGCGGCGCCACATCATATCGGACCACCTACTCTGCGTTCTCACATCCAATCCAAGAGCCGTCCGTCTCGAGGCTATGCTCCTGTACAATATCCCATCATTTCTGAGTACTCGCCGCCCAATGGCGCCCTCCGCCTGTCTGGCCAATGGCGCATCTGCTTAAAGCTCTCGCCCATCGTCCCGCCAGGAAAGCGTCGACCATTGAGGATCGCACCCGTCTGGCTTCCACAAACTATACTGCGAAGGGCCGTACATAGCCCATGACGTATTTCAGACCGCTTCCGGTCCTGTTTCAACCCGCATTCCCGTCTGGCCGGCATGGGCTGTTCTTACTCAGATGCTCGGTACACAAGCCCACATCCTAAGACGGCACAGGTAATCTCCATGCCATCAGCACTCTACGAAATTCGGACCTTCATCTAATCAGCCCATACGGCGCTCCCTGCCCAACTTCGATTGCTGGCAGGGAGGATGCACGGAAGTATGAGCGCTGTGAAATTGAGCGTATTTGTCTGCGGTGTGCGCCTTTCGCAGCGCGGACGCTGGTCCAGCTGCGGTACCCCGACACGAATTCTGAGCGCAGCGCACAAGCAGTGTAGCTATCACCGTCTCGACGGACTAGCGTTCCGTCATAATCATAACCAATACAACATTCCATGCTCCTTGCATTCATACTATACGACGTCAGGATTCATTTCACCGTGCCGTCGCCGGTATGCTGCACCCTCCAGCGCTCTGCTAGACTCCACTTTCCGCGCTATCGTCTTGAGCCTACCTGAGCACGTCCGCATTTTGGTAGTTGGGGCCTTGAATACTCGGCTCCCTGGGATCAATCGGCGGGATTGATATTGTTTACATCCCATCAGCGATTACGGCGCACATCACAGCCAACCCTTCTGCGCCACATACTGTTCTTCTGTTATCTCTGACTTTCGACACCAATAGAATCGATTCTCTTTGGAGCGAAAGTCTTCAAAAGAGAGGAAGTTGTTCTCATCGCAAGACCCTAGGCTGTCCAGACACTTCTTGCCCTTCTTCTGCTCAATCCAGCTTCCGCCCCGCTTCTCTGAACCGTATCACATCATATCTTGTATCTGAGAGCCTAGGAACCACGGTCTCTAACCGCTCCACATGCACACGTATCACCTATACTTTTCTGTAGCTGTCCCGATTTCCTGGTTCTCCAGTTCCAGTCAAGCGTCCATCGTTCATCTCCAACGAAAAGGACCGAGCAACTCATCTGGTATAGCCTTTGTCATCCAACTTCACATCTAGAGTCTCTTAGAGACTCACAGGCCACAATCTTATCTTCCCCTGCTCTCTTACGAACCAGTTGTAGCGTCCGTTCTAGGAGCTCATTTCTCACACGCACCGATTAGGCTTTCCGCGGCATCCTATACCTCCACATGGCATCCTGGATGTCCCCCGTTCTCCAAGTTTATTGTGGCAACCCTCGCGCCACCAAAGCTCACGGACGAACTCTTCTACCATATTACTCACCAATAATCATCGGGTCCGCCCGTTATGTCTTCGAATTCGTCGGTCCCTTGCGCCGATCGTACCTAACTGCATGCGCGCAAGGCTCCTCATCCCGCGGGCTTAGCCCAGCACATACGTCGTTCGCTCGCTTCATGCCGCTTCCTGGCGCGTCCAGACCGCCGACAATGCATCGCCCAAAAAGAGGTGGCCCCCCGCCATCAGCGTTCTGTCTCACTTTAGAAGCCTCCCCGAAGCCTGCCTACGGTCTGGAAATAGTCCAAGCGCCCGCGTACGCGCCGCGCTCGAGTGTGTAGGCTCGAGTCGCGCTTGGCGATGTCGGGCGAGGTTCGCGTACCTATACCTCATTGCGGCGATAGTCCCGAGGTGGCCAGAGCCCTGAGGCGACGATCAAACATTCGAAACAAAACATCCCGCGGCGCTGTGCTGCATGAATCTCGTACAGCCACCCCCACACCCTACTCGTCCAAATTGCCTTTTTGTGCCGCGAACACAGTGCACCGACGCGCTGCTCTTGTGCTCCTGTGCCGCGCCGAGGAGAGTTTCGACTTTTTTGTCAGGTACCGGGGTAGGTAAGGTAAGCAAAATGTAACCCCATACCCCGCCGGAAGCATTTTTTATGTTGCAATATAACTAGGCTGGGGTATAATGTGGGGTGGCGCCACACATGTCGCGGCTGTTGAGGATGACCCCTAACCAAACACCGAGAGCAGATTCATAACGAGGCCCGAGCGTCGCTCGGCACAGGAGCTGCTGCGATCCCAGCAACTCATTGTGGTCAAGCTGCGTACGCGGCTGTGAATGCTTAGCGCCTGATCGTCCACTGAAGGTACGCCAGTTTCACATTGAAGCGTCACTGACCGGTCTCTTTACCTCGCAGCGCCACAGCCTCTGAAGACGAGACGCTCTTGAGAGGACAAACGTGGCCGGAAAGTTTTTCTTCCCCGTGGTGCGTCACAAATCTGCGCATTTGCGACGGCGACTTCCTTTCGTAGCTCCGCTGCCGCGAACCGCGTTCACAAACTCCGTTCCTTCATCGGCCACATGGCGGACGTGGTCAATGTCAGCGCTTGTACACCGAGACGTGCGTCTCGTTCGCTCTCCAGCAAGTTAGGCTATGTCTCCCATAGCCCAGATTACTAGAGAGTCAAGAGTACTCGTAGTCTCGTACTGTATAGCGCTGAGATAGATTGCATGGATATGCTAGTATGCTGTTTCCTCGATATATAGTCTTGTTTGTCTCACATATAAATGACACTCGTGTTGGAACGACAGTAGATGCATGCTACCCTATTGGTTTCAAGAGAGACATCTCATAAGTGCACCTAACCCTGCTACCCAAGACGATTACTCAAATGCCTCTTTAGAACTACTACAGCCTTTCGATCATGGCAATTTCTCATCAACCAGCATATAATAGTTAGCTGAACTACATCAGCATGATGGTGGGAAATATACCAGGTTGAAGCGCGAGGATACAGCAAGGGACATGCGTGGTAGTCGTTCCGCATAGGTTCCGTTCAAGCTCTAACGGCCCTCGTCCTCACTTTACGCCTTCCCCTCCACCACCGCTATCCATATTCATCGTGCGGCCGACACGCCATTATCTAGATCCGCATTGTATCGTTACGCCCTGCATACCAATCAGTGCTGCGAACTCCAGCCAAAGCTATGCGCACAAGGAAGGCAAACGATGATCAGAACGACTCACATCTCTTCCATTAGCCCTAAATACGGGGCGCAAAAAGCTCTGTATCATATCCCCTTACGTCGCACTCCAGAGTCAAGCTACGTAGACGCTAATAAGTTGCCTTTTTCACACTCTCCGATTGACTCGTAAGCTAGCTATTACAGTTCATCCTCCCGCAAATCTGACTCTACAATTGATTTCCATGACGGACCTTGACCGTCATTCTCAGGCTGAAGCACATGGAGCAACATCGCAAGTCCTCTACCAGATAGATACTGTATTCAAGGCACTCTCTGGCCCCTGTCACACTGTTCACGTCGACTCAAGAAGACTCAAGAAGAGGGCTGCAAGAGCGCGTAATGACAATGATGTTACGGCAATGCAAGCGCGCGCTCTAGTCGGGTCAAGATTCGGCTGTACCTTTCTTGCGCACCAAGTCCCGGCACCGATCAAGCGCCTACCCCAGCCTTCCCCGCTCGCGCCTGTACTGGGCGTAAGCGGCAGTCCGACTTCGACGCAGTCTCCGAACCAGGGTTATTGTGCATCGCGGTTAACGGAAAACGGGCAACGAAGGGCGTGTGGTGATGAGAGCGCCCTTGGATCTGGAAAGTTTGAGACACTCCAGCGGCCCAACGATGGGCACCTACGCGCAGGTCGAGTCGTCCGCACCTGCTGTGCTGATTAAACCAGGGCGAAAAGCAACTACCTCGACGAGTCCTCGACGCCAGTCCGACGCTGTCTGGAACTATGAAGACGGGGCTCAATTCAGGCGCATTGTGACGTCGAGAGAATCGTAAATCTCGACGTTTCGTGCTTAATGGCGGCACAATATTGTACAGGTGAGTCGATCGGCACCCCTCGGGCTAGTCGTTGCCCCTCACACATCGGGCGAGTGTTCGGTGCAACTATCCGTACGCATCAATCGACGAACATATCTTGACAATCCGGCTCAACGAGACCCAATTGACAAGTATTTATCCGTCCCTAATATCTGGCTTACTGCTCTCACAGTTTGGCGGGATGTTCAACCTTATGCGGCGCTAGGGAAAGAGCTAAGCACCCATAGCTGTGAAGAAAGCCCACAGGAGACACTTGTCACTCACCAGGCTTTGGCAGTGCATGCAGGCTAACCGTGTCCCCCACCACTCCTACGAGTTGACCTTTATACGTGCAAGAAGGGGCTAGAAGAAGGTCGAAAGCACGCAAAACTGACAGTCAAAGACAGCAAGCCATGTGAGTATCGCGTCGCTCACTTATTCGAAGGGGGGATACTTACTGACAGCTTTCTCTGTATACCAGCCGGAAGCCTTGAAAGCGTCGTGTATACTATCGGGTGCAATATCGGAATCCGTGGAGCCCTTGTGTGAAATGTATGTCAGTCATGACATACGTGCTATAATTGGGGGAATACTTGCGGGAGCAACAGCACTATAGATAGGCGAAGGAATGGGTTTAGTATGTGTTAAGCCAATGATGTTCCAGTATACGCACTTTATCTGTATACCGTCCCGACGGTGGCGAAGCGCTGTTGCACGTACAAGACCAACAACGGCATGCTTTGAAGCCGTACTAATAACAAACGGAGCAGGGAAGTCAACCAAATTTGAGTGAAGTGTAAAGTACACGCACTAAATAGGACTACCGTCAAATGGGTATAAGGAGGCTTGTGAAGCGGTAACAATGATACGGCCGGGAGACTTGTGAACCAGAAAATGGGATATGGCCGCTTAAAGGTCAAGTGAGTCGAAAAGGGTCGCATAATATTACTAGAACTGAAGCACCTTGCATTGTGTATATAACTCCGATGACATTGACTTTGATCTCTAACAACTGAATCCGAGTTGGCGGTGTCAGAAAGGCACGGAGGGTGCATATCTACAGGCAAACGTTTGGACACGAGACGTACATTTGGCTCGGCAGATGGTATATCGGAAGCTGGTATACCTACTCCAGCATTTCTAGTAGGCGAGATGGTAACGATGAGATATGTGGCGCACGGGATCAATCCGCCGACTTACGCAAAAACAAAATCAAGTTTGCCCCTGTTGCCGTTCTTCCCTAGAAGAGTCTCGGCTTGTCGAAACATATCACAGACTGACGTCCACACGGATACATCAACGTGCACAAAGTGAGCAGCCGCTCCATTAGTGCAAGAGGTGTTGATATCTTTGACAGCTGCGATTCCGGTCTGTGCGTTTATATCCGCACATATCACAACTGCGCTATCGGAAAGTCAGTCTCGTCTAGGGCCCAAACATCTGGAAAAACTGCCTTTGTTACCTTATATATACTTNGACGAGGGACGATCAGACATGACGGCCTTCGCTCTTTGGTGCGATAAGCACCCATCGTAAGAGGGAAAGAGCAGGAGGATGTACGGGGCACACTGATCGCCCTGTCCAGATCCATACAAACTCTTTCGAGTTGACACGCCTTCCTGATAGGCCGAGAGGCGATCGTCATCGCTTGCTTATAGGCTAAGTGCCTATCGATGTGCCTGTGGAAAGTATTCATTCAGATCTATTGTACATGTCAAAGGGAGCCGACAAAATTTACATGAGTGAACGAGACAATGGTCATGAAGTTAGAGACAACCGATGCGCAAGTAGCGCTTTCCCTCTGCTTCAAAGACAAAGTTAGACACGGACTCCGCTCCCTTCAAGGCGACGCCTTCGAATAGGCAGAAAGCAACAACACCGTCGCCACCTATGTCGTTCTTCGTGCGATTCATCAGCATCGTTGCAAACACCTCCATCTCCAGGCTCAGATCCTCCCGAGCCACGCCTTCGACGACCGCGCGTTGATACAGATCCTGGACGGCCCAGAAGAAGGGGAGTGTCTCGAAGCTCTTCCCCTTCACAAAGATGCCCTCGGGCTGGGGGAACGGAATATACGAGCCAGAGGAAGTGCTCGGAGCACCGTCCGAACAATAGTCGCGCTTGTGGTTATCCGGGTGGCCCTTGTTCCTAGGGTACATCAGGGTCTTGCAGCGTCTGCAGACCTGGGGCTTGCGTAGCTATTATATTGACAGTCAGTTCATCGAATCGCAACGTGAGACACGCGAACGAGCTTACCGTGTTCATAGCGGTGGTTGCGGACTTGACTGCCTGGTCCATGTCCTTTCCAAGGGACACGGCATAGCAATGCTTCTCCCAGAATCCAGTTGAAAGGGATCTCTTGGCTGTGGGCGCGGTATCAGCAGCAGAACAAGCATGTAAACAATAGATGGGACTCACAGACGAAATCCTGCCTTGCGACACGGCTGAGAATCTGCTTCTCTACACTCTCCAGTGTCTCGATAAGGGCGCGCGGGTGCTTCCTGATGGTCATGACGCGGTTGCCGTTTGCTGCAACCAAACGCTTGTTGTACTCCTCGGTCATCTTGACCCATTTGAAAGTGTTCATTGCGAAAGAAGCCAGTTGGTGCTCAGCCCGCATGTTCATGAACAAGAAGAACTCGGCATCGCCACTGATCTTCAGCGCGCGAGCGTCCAGTGCCGTCAACTTCGAGAACAGAGCCTCAGAGCGAGTGAGCGCCGGGCCTGCGACCGGGAGAGGCACCTTCTGGAGAGCGTTCATTATCTTGAGCTTATC
The DNA here is from genome assembly GCA_011032875.1 of Phlebia tremellosa. Lineage (NCBI taxonomy): Eukaryota > Fungi > Basidiomycota > Agaricomycetes > Polyporales > Meruliaceae > Phlebia > Phlebia tremellosa. The sequence continues at coordinate 52,632 of JAAIFI010000225.1, forward strand.
TCTCGAAGACTGCATCTGGAAAAACTGCCTTTGTTACCTTATATATACTTTGAGATAGTTTAATCTTCTCACTATACTACTTGACTATTGTCGAACTCCACTCATATACTACAGCTACTATAGCTACCCCATGCTACATCTCAGATATATTTTACATACTCTAGACATACATTTTATATATTCTAGAGATACATTTTATATATCCCAAATATACTTGTACCTACTTGAGCTTATATAGCTATGATAAACTTATTTAGCTAATCATTGAATACTGTAGCTACCATGCAACTAATGCAAATATACTGTGAACATGCTATATAAATACTACTGAAATACTCATGATATGCTATATGAATACTACTGAAATACTTGTAATATACTGCTCGTGTACTATAAGATACTTAGTATACTTCCAATACTATCTATTATAGTATGATACTATCTATTATAATATCATACTATCTATTATAGTATCATACTGTTGATCATAGTGCCATTATTGTTGATCATAGTACCATACTATTGATCATAGTACCATACTGACTGATGAGCCAAGCATATATATGTATATAAAACTAGTAATTATATCATAGTATGAAAAGCATGACGATCTGAAAAAATGTTAAGTAGAAATGTATCACATAAATNNNTCTAAAACATTATTGCTAGTCCATGCTGATGGTTTCTTTTTGCCAAACCGTGGAAATAAATGAGCACTGCGACGAATATTTTGAAGAGGAATGACACTAGCAAGACGATCACCATTGTGATATGATCGTTTTACTTGATGGAGTAATGAATGTGGATGAGGTGTACGTTTGAAAGGTGTAAACCATTCCACATAAGCTAGATAGTGTGGTGGCTGTCTATCTGCTCGAAATAGCAATGGAATGATCTTTTTGGGTATTGAAAAGATCGCTCGCACTTGTGCAATACGATAACCTATATAATAATAAGTAAACAGTTATATATATATATATAT
>JAAIFI010000226.1:0-53597 GCA_011032875.1 Phlebia tremellosa
GCAGAGAGGTGTCGTGTTTTGCCGCCGTACACTGTAGGGCTTGTCTTCGGCAGATGCCGTATATATATCACGTGATCTGTGCATAGCAGCAAATCGATTTGCTCAGATTCCAAAGTTCTGAAGTTGCTCGTAAACCCGTCTTAATCACACTGTGACCAGCTCCTGCTCTTTATGACCGCCAGTACTCTGATTATACTGTGGTTTTGATTTTAGCTGACCTCTTTCCCAGCGGAAAATCGAGAAGGCATCGTCAGTATCAAGCTGAGATCACGAATTCCGTGTCGAAATCTGCATCTCTTGGGATAATACTAGTAAGAGTTAGGAGTCTCTGTCCTACTTCTTGACCAATAGTAAGCAATACACAGCCCAGATATGGACTCCTTGGCTTCAAATCTCCACACGGCCATCGACATGGACGTATTCGCCCTGATAATGGCGCATGCAGATCAGCAGGAGCTGTGGAATCTCATGCGAACATGTCGAGCTGCATATTCTACTGGAATGCCGATCTTTCTCGACAGACAAGTGATTATATCCGATCCTTGCTCGCTCGCAGCCTTTTGCCGTTTCGTGTCCCAGGACTTGGAGATTCGGGCCGCTTTGCTTCGCTCTATAATGTTCAAGCTGCCCGACAAAATCGACGACGTTCAGATTGTGAACACCCTAGTCCGAATCATCAATCACGCCTCTCGACTTCAGCGTGTAAAACTGCGTACGGGCCTCCTCGAGTCAAATTCTATCCTGACCGCCTTTGCTGAATCGCAGTCAATCGAAAAACTCGCCCTCGTCGACTACGCGCCTTGTACTGTTCATCTATTGCAGCAAATGAAGTCCCCGGTGGCTCATCTGGAATTATCACTGCGCTCAGGAGAACCATCCGTAGACACCAGAGTGCTAATCTCCTCGTTGGAAGCGACACTTAGGATTCTCATATTATCCCCGAGTTATCATATGCCGTCAGAGAACACGCCGGCCCCCGTGTTCCCTCGCTTGACAGCTCTGGTCCTCGAAATAAAAACTCTTGCTCAGATCAAGATGGAACCTTTGCTGCACGCCTTCCCCAATCTACAGGTTTTGTGGATTCACGCCAGGGTCTTTTCGCGACTCTCCCATTTAGATGAGTCTACACAGCTCACGCGCCTAAAGAATAGGCAAATTCAAAAAAACATACAGTGGAGACGCTTAACACACGTCAAGACCACCGTCATAGACATGTATGCCGCTGCCCTACGATGCGCGGCGGGTCGCTTGGAAATGCGGACGTTACGCAACTCGGAGACGACACCGGAGATGGTATCTGATATACTTGCCGACCTGCGACCAGATCACTTCGACTTCACCGTGGACTGGGACTTTGATGGTGCCAACCGTTTAGAGCAGATGCCAGCAGTATTGCGAGCTGCTGCAACCGACATTACGCATCTAAACATCCTCATTCACCACGCCTCCGATGCAGACTCCAAATCAGCTGTAGTAAGTGTGTAATACTTAAGATCAGTCACTATACCAAACTTATACATGCTTACAGGACAGGCTGATTGAGATCCTGCCGTCCATGCGTAAAATCGTGTTCCTCGATCTTTGGGTCTATCCGCGTGATTCTGCACGTCCTCGCAATCTCGAGGACTCGGCAGTAGTTAGACGAATCGCAACCGCTGCTCGGCATCTGGAAGATGTTGTCCTCTGCTTCAAGAGCAAAGAGGTTTCCGTCTGGAAGATCATAACTGAGAAGGCAACACAGCGCCGTGATGCTCGAGAGATACCTGTGGCAGACGCGAGACGGCTAGGTTTGGTCCCAAGGCGTCATCTTCGTTGGCTAGATAGGCACTAATCTCTACTTTGACCTTTCATCGTGCGTGCTATGTTGACCGCTTTCACGTCAGTAACTGGATTGCGTTGACTGCTGTGTCTCAGTGTGTAGATTTTGCGATTGGTGTCTTATCTCTGGTTCATGTATTGTAGGTGACTGCGTGCTCTTTCCCTCACTTATGGGTCTCAGGATCTGTATACGTCTTGGACTTACGGTCTCACGAAGCTGACTCATTCGATTTCATGTATCTTTGTTCAGTGACAGCTCAACGTTTTCCATTTTATTTCTAGGCTACACACTATGAGGTTTTGTTTCGTGATTTTTCACGACTTCCACAGATGGTGACCGCAATTATGATGGGCGCACTTTGACGCCCATCAACTCAACATGTACACGAGCTCCGGTGCGCGTCAACCTGCAACCTGTCTTCCTTCTCCTACATCGTTTCTCATCAATCTGCCGCTTTGCTGGTTCATAAAATAACAAATGGTATCAGAAATTTAATTTTTTGGGCTGCATCACTTGCTTATCGAAGGTAAACAGGCTCCGAGAGGACTCTCAGCAGAGGACAAGCGCATTCGACTACTCGAGATCTTTCATGAGACAGTGAGCTTCTTCGATAACTCTCTCTAACTTTTAGACTTATCATTCTGTCGTATAGAAAGACTTCTACCAGGTTTTATTTCCGCGTTGTTACCCCTTGTGTATAAGCTTAGCTAACGGCACGACAAGTTGAAAGAGCTGGAGAAGCTGGGCCCGAAAATGAAGGGAATCGGTACGTAGTCACGCTCAGATGCGCGTTGTTGACAAATTGAAGTCTCGCTCAGTCTCACAAACGGTTAAGGAGGTGCTGCAATCGCTCGTCGACGATGGTCTTGTCCAAGCAGACAAGATTGGCTCATCTAATTGTACGTCAATTGCAGCCCTCAACGATGTCCCTCATTGATGACTATATGCGCATATATGCAGTCTTCTGGAGCTTTCCGTCGCAGCATGGAGCTATGGTAAGCCTTCACAAATTAAGAACGCTTCCATGCGAGATAACAACTATGAAAGATGCAAAATCGCCTCGACACCGTGAAAGAAAACAAAGCTAGCCTGGAGAAGCAACTAAACGAGTCACGCATAGCTATAGAGGCGGAGAAAGTCGCTCGACCTGAAAGCGTGCGTGTATATGTGTTGATCGACCATTACACGCGCTCACATCTACCTGGTTTAGGCTGAACGTAATGCAGCTCTGGCAAAACTCGCGGTTTCTAGGCAGGAACTCGAGGTCTTTGAGAAAGAGTTGGCTCAGTACGGTGCATGTGACCCTGTCAAAGTGGAAGAGAAAAAGCGAGCGTTGATCTTAGGGAGGGAAGCTGCTGTGCGGTGGACAGGTGCGTTCTATCTATATAATATACTATGCCTGATGAAATCATGCTGATTTTGTCCACAGATAACTATTCGATGCTGCTATCTCATTTTACGAGGCAATATGGTGTCGACCCGGAAGAGATTAGAAAATATCTTGGAATCGGCGAGGATTATGAAGACATACTTTGACCCCGTCTGATCTGTGAGTGTGTATTGTACGTGTATCGTTATCCTTTGTATTATTTGCTGCTATTCCACTGTCTCAACGAGGTGCGACTTACACTTGTCGGCGACGCGACGCGTCGACGCGTGCGCATGAAACACGATCACGTGCATGACATCATTGTCAATGGGGCCGTTGTCCTTCCAACTGGGTGTGGATAACGCAGTTACATGAACACGTCTTATAACCCCAACGACCTGCACACGACAATAACGCAGCACATTTATCCCCCATCCTCCCTCGAGGAACTTAGAAAATCCCCTCAATGTCGGACGGCGAAGAATTTTCTGCTTCCTTTCTTGGGGCGCTGGAAGGTGCCATCTCTGTCCTCCTTACGCTCTCCGTCGGCTACTATGTCGCACGAGCCGGTATGGTGGACCACAAGACTGTAAAGCGCATATCCGCGTTGTGCTCCAACGTGTTCCTTCCATGCCTCATCGTCGTCCAGATGGGCCCAGAGCTCACTGCAGGAAACCTTAGGAAGGTATGGATCCTTCCCGTATGGGGTCTCATCAGCACCATCATCGCGCACAGTCTTGGCTGGGCTGCGCAAGCCGCCTTCAAGACTCGCAGTTGGGTCATTGTCGCTGCAGGGCGCCCGAATACAAGCGCCTTGCCTTTACTCCTGCTCCAGTCGTTGGAGTCCACCGGCGTCCTGAAGTATCTGGCGGGGGATGCGGAAGCGGTGTCAAAAACCTTGCACCGCGCCAAGTCGCTTATACTCTTGAACGTCGTCATCCAGCAAACTATTACGTTCCAAATTGCGCCTTCAATCCTTAGACGTGACGCAAACTTAGATGGCAAGGGGAGAGACGACGCTGAGGGGGGCACAAGTCGGACCTTGACACCCGCGGACCCCAGAGACCACGCAGGCGGACTTGCACCCATTGTGCAGAACACAGAGCGTGTGGGCTTGTTGCAGGATACTAGCGGAACTTCATACGGTGCCTTGGGAGATCGTGACGTCGAGGATGTGGAGTACCACACCGCTCTCAAGTCGATCGCGGATGCACCAGACATCGACGTGCGCTGGCCCAAGAGCATCGGTGCTTTGGAGAAGCCCGTCAAGAGGGTATGGGCAACCATGAGCCCGCCATTAATTGCCGCCATTATTGGTCTTATTATTGGGGTAAGAAGTCACTCCTCAGCCATGGATCAGCTGTTACAAGCGTATTCTCTAGATCACCCCTGCTCTTCACGAGTTGTTCTTCGAACCAGACTCTCCAGTATACGTATCTCTGACTCAGACCGCAAAGAGTCTAGGCGAGCTATTGTACGTGTACCTTCTATGCCGAGGAGCGATTCTGACGCGTGTATCATTTCTTTGTAGCGTCGCGCTGCAGATGTTCACAGTGGGTGCCCAACTCGCACTCGTGCCGAACGCAAAACCGGGCGTAGTACCTACAACGTGTGCATTACTAGTGCGCTTCCTCATTATGCCTGGACTCAGCCTGCTCTTCGTCTGGGCGACTGCCGGTCGGGGCTGGTACGTTGACGACAAACTAGTATGGTGGGTGGTCACGTCTCTCGTGTTTATGCTTCAATAGATGTGCTGAATCGTGTGATCAGGTTTCTCCTTGTATTGATACCCTCTGGACCCTCTGCAATGCTGCTTGCGAACGTCGCGGAACTGGTCAACCTAGACCAAGGTCCCATCGCCGGATATCTGACCATCTCTGTGAGTACTCACCTCGGCTTAAAATCTAGTAATTGCTTATATACACCTTCTCCAGTATATCTTCTCTCCGCTGATGGCAGCAGTATGCTGTCTTGGTTTGCTCGTGGTGGACACGGCGGCTAAAAGATCTCGTTGAAAACTGTGTGGTTCGTGGTATGACTGTCTCTTATTGGGGACCTGGTGTGTTTTCATTATAACCTATTATCGTGACTGGATTAGATGTGTATATACGTCACAGCAAATTGGATGAGTTATCAAGTTGTCGCTGTGTGCTATCATGAATCCGTACAGGAGACTGACACTCACCAATCCACCTTAAGCCCTGCGAGTATGCCGAGCTGCTCGCCATCGCTTCTTTGACCTCCTAGCAGTGCGCGCCAAGCGGGTGACCAACAATGCTAATCTTGGTGGACTAAGGTAGGGCTCATGCACAACCCGCTAGTATCATGTGATCGTGACTGTGTGTGACACTGCCAAAATGATCCATCACGCTTGAACAAGCGCGTACCGCTTGGCTACGCAAATCTGGTCTGTGGGTTGTAGCATGGTCCAAATCTCTTCTATAATTTATGTACAACATAAGAGAGTACATAAGAATGCCAGTAGAATATATTTTGGTATACAAAACACCAAGAATATGACCGGGCACGATTTTAAGGCATTGTCACGCAAGTCACATGATACTAGCGGGTTGTGCATGAGCCCTACCTTAGAAGCTGATACAACTTGCATACAATATTTCGGACGATTTGGGGACTTATCACACGTTGATACAGTCAGTGCAACGATGCAGAAGGAGAAAGGCAAAAAGGCACATCCAACGAATACATGGGTAGCTATGATGGAGGTACGCAACAAAAGATAGCAAGAAAAAGAAAGATCGGTAGTACTCAGAACTCATTAGTCTTCACCAGCCATCGACTCATAGTAATGAACCAGCCAGTGAGGGTCAGGTTTAGATTTCGCAACCAAGTTACGTTCGAGGGCTTCCCCCTCTGTGAGTTTCTTCAATGTAAGAGTAATAGAGGTCTCGTCATCCGCTCTTCCAACGCCCCAGAACGACAGGTTGTCGTTGACGTTGAACACAATATTTTCCAGCGAGGACGCGCTGTTAGCAAAGCGTTGTGCCCATCGCTTACAGTCAAATTTCTCCGCATCTTCAGCCTTTATGACCATCTTCAGTGACAGTTGCACAAGCTTGTTCGCGGATGACAAAGAATAGCAAATCGCGCCCTATGTGCAAATGATCAGACGAATAACAATCTTAGGAAACCAGATGCTCTCACGAGGACTGTTTCAGGTTTTTGATCATCCGGTAAGTCTTCAACATGTATGTAGAGATGCGTAAGGTCGTTCGATACTGCCTCCAGTACCTCTGACCGGCCGTCGCCTCTTTTCAGATCTACCCAGTATCCCACTTTGAAGTGGAAATTGAATCGCTCGGGTCGAATGTCGCTCAGAATTGCCCTCTGTTTGTCGGCCGAGGACGCCCAGTCTGCAAGGAGGTCGAGCACTTTGACCTCGGCTTTCAGTGCTGAGACATACAAACTGAGGTCCTCGGCTTCGATATGGTCGAGGTGCTTCCATTGAATATCTTTGTGGCCCTCGTTCTCCTCCCGTAGCTCTGTCTCATTGTTCAGCCCGTCGTAATCCAGTCTGTGCAGAGAGAGGTGGCGGACGTTGGGGAATGCACGAATCATGGGCACCAAGTTCAAATAGGTCCAGAACGTGAAGTCTAGTCTGCTCGTGTTGGGATAAAGCTCTCGTAGATTCGCTTTGTCTCCCTCACCGAACCACTGGCAGGCGCTAAGTTCGCGGAGCGTAGCCTGGAACGGCGAAAGTACGGGGAGAGGGTTGTAGTCCGATTCGACGATGTAGTTGGGAGAGATTTTGGCTTTTTCGACCGGCGATTGCATCTGCTTGACCATGTCCGTGAGTGCAGTTTCCGCCTCGCGTACGGTCAAGTCCTTCACGCTTGTGAGGCCTGCAAAAGCGTGCAAAATCTTGGGGTCAGAAGCAACAAATTCGTCGCAAGAATGGAATGTGAGTTTCTCCAATCTGGTCGCGTGATGCAGAACTTGCGCGAATTTGTTGACGAGGACGCTTCCCTTTGGGACTTCCCCTAAAGAATCACAGAACGTGAGATCGCGAATATGCTTGGCCCGTACTGGAGCGTCCGCGAGGATGAAGTCGCAGAAGGACGCTAGCTTGGATTGCGTGGGGAACGCGATGTTCTCCTTCAACAATGCTGGAATGCCCACAGAGTGCACTGTCTTGCAGGTGCGCATGACCGCAAGTAAATCGTGTCTCTGGCCTATGTGCGAGGTGAGCACGGCCATCACCCCAAGGTTGGGACGCGTCGTTGGCCTTTCCATAGCAACGCTAGAGAACCCGAGATTGCAGAAGCAGAATTAGACTTGTAGATGACAATTACACTCACCTTTGGATTTGAATTTGAAGGTCAAGTTTGCGGTTAAGGTTAGTAGAGGTGTTGGACGACGAGTGGCAGCCAAGTACACGGCCCACTGTCACGGCGTCACGACACACCCGGTGACAATACGCGGAAGCGCCCGACGTGTCGACGCGTTCCCTACTGCCAGCGCACCCGGATCATTCTTGACGACGCACTAAGGGTGACAACGCAGTAGTAGTACGACATAAATATATCATATGGACGAGGAGTGCCATGTCCATTGCCGGACCAGCGAAGAACTAGAAAAATGGTAGTTATGGCCAACGGCTGAGCGACAGTTACGTTTCCTCCAAATTAACGGAGCGGATTCACATGAGCAAGATTCTAGTATTCACAGTCGGTACTGCTGCCAGGGTGGGACCCAAAACGTGACGAAGATCAAAATATTTGCACGGTAATTTGTGACGGCGTCGCACAGAAATTGTTATTTCGATGACCAAAACATAGACAGAAAGCATTCGAAGGGCCGACACTCAGTACTCAAGACTCAGGGGTCAGAATCGAACTCTTTTGAGGATATGTCGAGTTTCTTGAGCTCATCTTCTGTGAGCTGCTTCAAAGTAACAGAGTCTTCGTCGTCCGCTCTTTCGACGCCCCAGAACGACTTATTGGATGCGAAGCTGAACGACATGCTTCGCAGCGAAGGCGCGCTGTCAGCAAAGCGTTGTGCGAGCTGCTCGTAATCGAAATCCTCCGCGTCTTGACTCTTCCACGCCACCGCGAGCGACATGTGTGTGAGTTTGGACAGAGACCCGAAGGACTCGCATAATGTTTCCTAAAAGTCGGGCAAGTGGCAAGTCAGACCTCGTCACGATGCAAGCAAATGCAACGTCCTTACAAAAGCTGTCTCAGGGTCGTCGATATCGCGGATCTTCATGTACAGATGCGTGAGGTCTTCCGACATTGCCTCCAGCACACCTGGGAGACGCTCAGGGACGTCGCCCTCGTTCTCCCAGTCGGTCGAGAAATGCAAATTGAGCCGTGCGGGGCGCATATCGCTCAGAATTGCGGTAATTTGGTCGGTCTCAGACTCCCAGTTCACACGCAGGTCGAGCGTCTTCACGTTCGCCTTGATCGCCGCGAGGTACAGATTGAGGTCGTCCGCAGAGACGTGTTCGAGCTGGGTCCATTGGACCTCTGCCTGGCCCTGCTCGTTCTTCTCGCGGATGTCCTCCTTGTCCTCTTCGAGCCCACCGTCGGTGGCGCCCTGCAAGTCCAGCGCGAGGTGGCGCAGGTTCGGGAACGCGCGTACTAGCGGCTCGGTGTCAATATTGTTCCAGAACACGACGTCGAGGTTGTGCATGTTCGGGTACACCTCGCTCGTGGGCTCCTCAAACTCGGGCTGCCACGCGTAGAGCGTACGCAGCGTCTCCTGGAACGCGGAGAGCACTGAGACGGGGTTGTGGTCGGAGTCGTTCATCCCGATGAAGGTTATGTTGACCTTCTCGACCGGGGACTGCATCTGCTTAACCATTTCTGTGATCGTGGCGTCCGCCTCGCGGATCGTCAAGTCCTTCACGCTCTTGAGCTGCGTAAAGGCCTGCTCGATCTTCTCGTCAGAGGCGACGAAGTCGTCGCAGCTAGCAAGTGTGAGTGTCTCTAGGCCAGTTGCGTGCTCCAAGACCTGCGCAACTTTCTCGCAAAGCGCGGCCTTCTTGATTTTTCCTAACGACTTGCAAAATTCGAGTTCGCGAATATGCTTTCCCCGAGCAGGTGCGTCCGCGAGGATGAAATCGCAGAAAAACGCAAGTTTGTCCTGCTTGGCGAATCGAACGTTACGCTTCAGCAACGCCGGGATTCCCGCTGCGTACACGCTCTTGCAGGTAAGGTAGGGCTCATGCACAACCCGCTAGTATCATGTGACTTGCGTGACAATGCCTTAAAATCGTGCCCGGTCATATTCTTGGTGTTTTGTATACCAAAATATATTCTACTGGCATTCTTATGTACTCTCTTATGTTGTACATAGATTATAGAAGAGATTTGGACCATGCTACAACCCACAGACCAGATTTGCGTAGCCAAGCGGTACGCGCTTGTTCAAGCGTGATGGATCATTTTGGCAGTGTCACACACAGTCACGATCACATGATACTAGCGGGTTGTGCATGAGCCCTACCTTACGCATGATGGCCAGCATGTCGGCCCTCCTGATCATATGCGAGACGACCACGGTCAGAATATCCAGGTTGAGACGCATTTTTGCGGCGTCCATGCTGCGAAGTGTCATGTTTCAACAAGATCATCATTTTCACAGACAATCGTGTTCACCTTCAAGCTTCAAACTCGGGATGAAGCTCGCGCTTTTGAGCAGAGAATGCCTGTGAGAGAGGTAGAGCGGCGGGACGAGGGTAGAAGACAAGCCGTGCGAGCTTTTATATGTCCCCGCGGTACTTACATGGCAACGCTTGTTTCATCCTCCCAGCCAATGCCGCCCGTCACATCGCGCCCAGACGCATCGAGCCATACGGCAGGCGGGCGTCCCGACGCAGACCATAAATAGAAGGGCGTCGGCGCTGCATTGCGTTTGCCGCCCAACAGCGCGCCGCTTGCAAAGCTGTCATGAACCCTACTCAGTGACATGGACTATCCTCAATAATGACCACATATTTCACGCTAAAAAGGACGATGAAACCAATGACAATGTGCAGGTGTTCACGAGATTGAGACAAGATGTGGCAATCGCACTTATGCTATTGACATGATCTTCGGTGCGTGAGCCCGATTGCGCGGTGATGGAACAACGCTTAGGGGACCGTGGTAACAGCGGAACTTTGCTTTGGCCGACGGTCCTACGCGTGACGCGACGAACACGATGCGCATTGTATACACAGTCGTTACTAGGCGCGATGACACCTCACGTAGTCCTTACGTTGCGTCCGAATCATTCGTCGGGTGGAAGAACCGCCTTTACATGAAGGCGACGTAAGAGAATAGTCATGATGAGTCTCACTAAAGACAACCTACGTCAGCTTGCACATAGACAGAAAACGACATTGTTACTTACTTACTATAGGAGACGGTGAGCTCGGCATGCATATCTGCCGGAGCATAACTTGCCAACCACAGAGGTCGGGCCTTGAGTACTGCGAGTAAAGAACACGTTTTCAGCCTGGATGCTGGCAGTATAGACAAAGATGTTAGTATGGTTTCCTTCTCTCCACGCCAAGACTCGCATGCAAGCAGCGGGTACAATTTGGTGGGAGGATGTGATTTCAGAAACTCATATTGAGATACATTTGCTGCCGTACCGACTGGGACGGTAGCCTACGGAAGCACAGTTAACCGCATTCTAATAACAGATGGGCGTGGGTAACTTGGTGTTGTGGTAAGATGGCGTAACAGCGCAAGGCGCGTCGGGAGATTGTCTTGTGTTGGCCATAGTGCGCGGCGGCGGTCAAGACAGCGTACTCGCGTATAAAGATAGGGAGCCACCACTTCAGTGCCGAGAATCATTCTTGTAGTTCGTCCGCATGTTCGTACCGGATGTGCGGGGAGACCCTGGGACCAAGCTTTAATAGCAATGAAAGATTCGGAGCGAGCTGTCCACCGTCGTATGGGAGATCATGAGTATTTTCTTCATAAAGATGATATGCGAGTGGTGGCACTGCGTGCTGAGTGATCGCAGAACGCCTGTTGAACCCAGTGCGGAGGGTAACAGCGAGAATCCGGTACAACCAAGCGAATATTTCCGATGGAAGCTACCGATACCGAAGCCCGTCGTTAGGATAGTTTAACTAGCCAATGTAGAAGTCAAGAGTAGCAGCGAGCTTAGGCGTTGACTTCGAGAGAACCTCGGGTGTTGCACAAGTCGGCCAGACGTAGCATGTGGCGTGTTAGACAAGGTTAAGCAGTTGACTGTACCAATGCAGTAATGGGAGCAGAAACCACGTATCTTTCTCCCGAGTAATATATAACGTTGATACGAAAAGGTCAGATGGTTTCAAGGCTCTTGGTACCCTCGTGCCAGGCAGTAGATATGACGTGGGTTCCTGGGAGATTCGGGAAGCGACAAGTCGGACCACATGCGGTACGTAAGGCCAGAAAGCGGGGCTTGACTGAGGTAATAACTGCACAGTGCGACACTTGGCGGTACCTGTATAGCAGGTGCGAAGAGCGCGTCCGGTAAACTTCATGAGTTGCAGCAGACGCGTGAACGGAGTTCTTAGCCATCTGTGAATTTTGATAGGACATTCGATGCGTGTGGTGGCAAATGACGAATGGGTACACGAGGCATGAAGATGCGGAGGTAACACGTACCAAACGATATAAGGAGGCATGTCTTAAGGTCACGAAGAGACCTGGAGAGATGCCTTACAGGGATTGTGAATCTGTGTTCCTGACTGTGAAGGTGGTTGATGTTAACACCTCATACTACCTGAGAACCTGAGAAGTTAATGAGAGAGAGCTTATGGACTGCCTGTGTGTGGAACTGGTGGTCAAATGGTTCGCCTGTGATGGCCGCGAGAGAAAACTCTGTGGAGGGAGGACTGCCGAAATTCCCACACACCCCATTGATTAGGCGCCCTAGCTTGAACCGGTAAGGTCAGGACTCGCGAGCGTCGGCGACCGTCCGCAATCGTCCTCTCCCCATCCATAATGTCCCTGTCCCCCACCACCTCCACCGAGTACGACGCGCAGGCGGGCTCGAAGCGACGACGCACGTCCGAATACAACGTCGGCAGCGCGTACAGTCCGGGGGGCCGCGAGATGGCCCCAGGACCCAATGATTCAGCGTCAAGTCAGGCTCCCCCGCCACAGAGCGGGCACATACCAAAGCGAGGTGCGCGGGCCTGCACGGCCTGTCGCAAGGGCAAGAACAGATGTGAAGGAGAGGTAAGAATCAGCTTTGGGCGGGTTCACTGCTCCCCCCGTCCCGCTCTACTCACTGTGGTCCGCCCCTCCGCCCGGCCCGGCACACCCCTAGGCTCCATGTCGTCGGTGTCAACTTAGCGGCACCCCGTGCATCTTTGAAAAGCCAGAGAAGAAAAATGCACCCTCCTTGTCGAATGGCAGTGTCGAGTAAGTCTCGCGAGCACCGTTGCCCAGCGGGTTGCATGCTTATCGATGTCTTATCTAGGAGACTGTCGCGACTCGAGGGCCAGTACCTAGTGAGTTTCTGCAGTGTTACATCGGTATGATGTCTCATAAGGGTGTGCTCGCCACATCTGCAAGGTCATGCAAAGCCAGATGATAGGGATGCAGTCCTCCCTAGACCGCATCCTGATGGCCGTCTCCCAGAACCAAGCCATGACCCCGTACAACAGCGGACCCCGCGATCCGTCTGCTCCGTCGATACGCAACGGTGGAGAAATGTACAGCTCTCCCGGGACGTCAGACAACCGGGGCGGAAGGCCGTTTCCCCCCTTGCCAGGTTTTGCCCCTCCAGTGAGTCTATAGACCTTACAAAGACTGTGACGATGGCTCTAAACATGATCCCAGCCGCATAAATATGCGACGTATGGCATCGTACCCAGCACTGCGCCGTCATCTGACGATGAGTCTGAGGATACCCTCCCACGAGCCACTTTGAACGCTCCCATCGAGGCGCTCCAGGGGTTAGCGAATGCCGCTGCAGAGGCGGCAGCGGCACCTTCTGCATCCCCTCCAAGGCATGTCGTAATGTATTCAGACATAGCAGACAATTTTAACGACCCAACCAGGGTGAAGAAACGGAAGAAAGCCGAGCCGACACCTCGTAACGCCTTCCCTCATGTCGTCGAGAAAGTAAGCGGTCGTGTCTTATTTCAGTACTTAACATGTACTGAAATCTCCCTCGTTCTCGTAGGGTCTTGTATCTGATAACGAAGCTCGCGAGCTCTTCCACATGTTTGCATCATAGTTTTTGTATATATGAGGCTGCTGCTGATTCGCAGTAAATCACAGTTTCTTCTCGGGCTGCCACATTTTCATACCGGTGTTCGATCCAAGCTACGACACGTATGAGAGTGTCATGGAGCGTTCGCCGTGGACCTTCGATGCCATCTTGGCTGTCGCGAGCAAGATCCGCAGTGGTACCGGCCCGCTGTCGCCGTCCTTCTACAAGAGCTTGGAAGAAGCACAGGGCATCGCGCGGTCCTCGTTGTTCGGTCCTGTAGTCAGGAAAGAAGCGGTTCAAGGTCAGTGATAGCACTGGTGGTTCTTATCGCCAGTTTCATGACAGTGTCTTCAGGTATGCTTTTGCTCGCTGCTTGGAGTACCAACGGGTGGCTTCCTAGCGGGCATGCAATGCGCATGGCTCTCGACCTCGGTCTTCATCGCGCACTGGAAAAGTTGGCAGAGGACCACGGCACCAAGAAGCGCACTGAAGAAGAGGAACGTAACCTGGGTATGCCGTCTTGTTTTCTATCGCTTTTCTGATTTTTGATCATATTCATATCTAAGTTGTCTCCGCACGCATCTGGCTGTGTTTGTATTGGTTTGACCACCAGTAAGTTCTCTGAGAAGTTGACCTTAATCGTTACTGACGGCAATAGGATGAGTCTGGGTACTGGTCGGCCCATCGTACTTCGCGATGAGGCATCGATCAAGCATTGCCGGTTACTTCTCAAGCACCCCTTGGCCTCACCTACAGATGTCCGTCTCATCTCGCAAGTCGAGCTCATCGCGCAGAAGAGTACGGTTTAAACACCACTCATCCCCCTTTCGCATGCTTATTTTGTCCTTTCAGCTCAAATATATGAGACACTTTCGCCGCTCAACGGTCAAGTCAACCACAATACCCTCGCCTTTATCCGACGGGCGAACATCGCACTGGACAAGTGGTGGCAGGATTGCGACGAACTCCATCGTGCGGACAATGAATCTTCTGATCGTCTCTGCTCGCGCTGAAATACTTGCTTCGACAGGTGAGACGATGGACGAAGAGTCTCTACCGCGCAAAATCCTTGCGGGCGAACTGCACTACGCGAAGCTCTGGCTCGTATGCGTCGCACTGCGCGGCGTGTCGTGGGACAAGATGCCCTTCGAGCAGCGCGAGCTCGCCTTCCAAGCCAAGGACGCCGCCAGCAACTGCCTCTCGAATCTACTCAATTCGCCGACATATAGGTAAGCCCTGTCGCTTAAAGTGACGTGTATTTGTCTTTTCACTGACTGTCTGCCTTGCCAGGGCCGCGTTGCGCTACGCGGTGCACGACAGCCTCGTCACAGCAGCGTTTTCGGGTCTCTTTCTGCTCAAGATGGCGAATCTCTTCCCGGCAGAGCTTGACTTGAACGCCATCACCGCACAAGTGGAGCAGCTCGCCCAACTGCTCTCCGACGTCGCCGCGGAAAGGTCTATACCGCTTGCTCTTCCCTCTCTACATCCATGACATCGCTACTGACGCGCCTTCTGTCCTTTTGAACAGGTATGCGCTGACACTGCGCATCATGCTCGCGAACCTCCGCCGCAAGATCGGGCTGCCCTCGATGCAACAGCCGCTCGCGAACACAGACCCCGCACTACTAGTCCCGACATTCCTCGACCCGGCGCCCGCGCCGCCACCGCCGTTCACGATGGAGGAGCTGGGCATGACGGCGACCTGGCCCGCCGTCAGCCCGAGCGCGATCCCGGTGTGGCTCCAGGAACAGGTCCGCCCCTCTCCGTTGACGAGTGCGCTCATGCTGAAGTCGTTGATCGTGGAATTGCAGAGCTTGACCGATTTGGGGCTGCCGGTGAACGGCTCGGACGGGATATTCTTGCAGTGGGGGAGCAATAACGGCTGGATGGGGGATTTTCCGCCAATGCCGGAGGCATGGTGAACTTGCTGAACGAGCGGTTTTCTAGGGAACATTAGTTTGACTGCCATGTCCTCCGGGGTGGATAGTAATGGTTTATGTAGTGAGTATGAAATTGTCGATCATCGTGTGCCAGACTGATTCGCCTCTCATTGAGTTTATTGTGTTTCGCGCTGAGTCACGTCAGACGCGTTCTAGTCAATGTACATTTCTCTCATTGTGGTAAATCTGTTGTGACATGTAATATAATGTCCCCAGGGAAAAGTGGTCCGATACGGAATGTATGCATACAGATTATGAAGGCATTAACTCCAACGGCGACGACAGTGCTAAATCAGCCTATATTTCACTCTTCTTCCTCATCGCTGTCGTCTTGTTCCTGCAAGAACTGCGATAGAACACGAATAAGCACGTCATATCGCGAACGGTGCGGTTATGGTCTTACCTTGACGAGGGGCTGGGTAGCAGTGATGAAGTGCTGCCTGCCCTGTGGCTTCGACCCCTTCTGGTGCCAATAAATAATAGCTTGGTCAGAGATACAATCCTTGTTGTACAAAACCTGCAAGCGTGACGTAAATCAGAACGACTTCACAGTGACGCATGCTATGACGCATACCTTGAGAAGCTGAGGGAATGCTTTCATGACTCGTGTGTCTTCGTACGAATACACTTGCACGGCGTTGATAAGAGCGACTTCAGTCTTGGGTCCATTGCAGAACGGTTCCAGAATATCGGCAAAGTTCTGTACACAATTGACATCAGGAATCGTCTATGGAAAATTGGGACTTGTATACGCACGCCGATCTCGCGGATGGCAAGAGCTTCGTTCTGGTCTTGACGTGCGCTCCACTCCACAGAGGAGATGAGGCCTTGCCAAATGCATTGGACAAGCTCGGTGTCAGGGAGGGCTTGTTCTCCCTGCTGGGCCTTGATAGCGGCGATGATCTACAAGCAAAGGTCAGACTGAGTGCGTAAACGCACAAAGGAACAACATACGTCATCATGCGCCTCCTCATTGGCAAGCATCTCCTTGATCGTCTTGATGACGCCCTCCCTGAGCGACGCATTCTGCTTCTTGGTCCACCACTCGGCGACCTGCGGCAGGCCCTCCTTACGGAAGTGCTCGTCGATAGCCTTGTCCGTGCGCTTGTTGGGCGGGAAGAACGCCAGGAGATCCTTGACACCGCCCTTGCGGAGCGTGGTCGCGAGGTGGTCGATGGACTGCTCGGTTAGGTACGCGCGCAAGATCATCGTGAGCACGTTGATCGATACGTCTATTTTCGCAGAAAAAAGTGTGAGCTGGCACATTCGCGCCTCTCGGCCGGACAGGGGACGTACCGTTTTTCACGAGGTGGTCCTTGGTCAAGCTGAGCAGGCAGCTGCCGTTTGCGAGCCCCTGGGCCATCATGAGACCAGTGGCGACTGCAAACTTCTCGCGCTCGGCATCGGACCAGCGGTTGATGTACTGCAACAGGGATGATAGCGAGACCTCCTCGAGAGGCCTCTGCAGATATTTGTACCTAGAGACGACACATCAGACGGGCGCGATGTAGCGTGATGCCAGCACAGACACACCTCCTGATGAGTTTGTTGAAAACCTCGACATATTTCTTCACATCGGCTACCTCCACTGGCTCCTTAGCGGTGAAGATCGAGAAGGGCGACGGGGGTGCGCCGTCGTCGATGTAGCCTCCGCCGGGTTGCAGAAGGCCACCGACGAGCAGGATCTCGAAAAGAGCCTCGGCATACTTGAGGAACTCGAGCGTGGAGCCTGCTTGGACTAGTTTACTGGTGTATGCGTCAAAATCGCCCGGTGGAACAGTTTCAAGGAACTTGTAGAGTTGGTCTCTGAAGACTGTGGGGAAGTTGTGAGTAAGTTGCTGGCAGCACAGCAGGGCGCGTGAGCGATACAAAGGACTGACTGGATGGCTCGTGCTTGGCGTGGGCCTTGACAGCGCCCTTCCTGGCTTTGATTCTGACCCCTTGCAGCGAAGGCTTTACAGGTGCTGATTGCGTAGACATCCACAAGTTTCGAGTCTATCGAAAAAGTGGACAGACGAGGGAAAAATAAAAGAGAGATGGAGGCCAAAGGCTGAGATGCTGCAAGCGCGCTCGAAATCCCTCCCTCCTGCGAACATTCCTCGGCAAACTCCGAATCTTGATTTCTCCGCCACGGTTGCCCGTTTGAGTTTGTTGGTCCACGAAACCAACGTACACAAGCATAGTTTATTCTGTGCAGGAAATAGACATAGAACATATATAAATTAGCTATCAGATCAATTCATTCAGCTTAAGTGCACGTAACGTTGCTCCCGCGTGGTGCGCCTTTCTTGGGCTATGTTCTCGGAGATCGCGCCTTTGTTACCGCTTCATGGCGAGATCATGGAGTGACTGCCCCACAGCGCCGGTAAGTTCGAGTTCACGAAGATTTCATGCGGCTATTTGAATGTATTGAGAATATCTTGTCGTACTTATGAGCTTAGCTTGACTGGACCGCATAAAGCAACACGACTCTCAATCTTCTTGCGCAATTTGGATGAGTGACTTCTGAATTCTACTTTGCCAATGCTTAGCCGGGTGTTCGGTATGTATATACGTCGCTGCTATTGTAGTGTCAAAATCCGTGCTGCCATCCACAAGCCTGCGCCTCGTTTATGGTCAGCAACGGAGACTACTAATGCAGTTCCCGGACGGTTGGGCGCTAACCCGCGCTGGGAGTTCCGGCAACAAGCGCGCGGTGCGCTTTGTTGCCTTTCTTAGGTTATGTTCTCGGAGATTGCACATTTGTCTCCGCTTAGCCGTGTTCCAAAATCCAACAAGTCGCACGGCTGATTCGGTGAGGGCAATCCCACGACTGAGATCGACATGAAGATTTGACCAATTTCGCCATTTATCTTGGCGCCGCTACTCTGGCTGGGGCGGTGCAAAGTCACACAACCCTAGTGTAAGGAGAGCTCGGGGGTCGTGTCCCCAACGCTGGAGACGATGAGTCGACAAAATAAAATGCGAATATGCTCTGACATATATTTGAGACTAATTGTAGCGGCTGTTGTCACGGTCGTTGCACTGTGGCCAATTTTCCGTGATTATATTCAACACGTGTTCTTATGTATAATGACGCGCGCCGCCTGCGCCTACTGAAACTCCACTAACCATTCCTTCACTGCCCCCACCACCAACTCGTCTTTCTCTTCACAACCACCATGCCGTCGACCTCGATGGATGTAACAACTAGTACGTTCTCTAACCGTTGCTCGTTGTTTTCGCGAATTGACCCTCATCGCGACTCGTAGGCGCCACAGTAGCCCCAGTGTCCCAGTCAGTATCCTGCATCTCTTCCATCTGTTCATCCTTACTGACCACACATTACAGACAAATAGTAGTCGGAACTAACAACGACACCACATTTCCCGATTACCTTTCCTTCAAATGCGCCGTTACCGACTCTAAAGGTCCCAGGCGCTACATGGAGGATGCACACTCCGTAGTCGTTCCCTTCGCTGGCATCCACGGCCAAGGTTTCTTTGCCATCTTCGACGGCCATGCAGGCAAGCACGCAGCCGAATGGTGTGGACAGAATTTCTCACTGGTACGCCCCAGCCTCGACCCAAAATCCGCTCCCATAGCTCATCTCGCCCCCGCAGTGCCTCCTCGACTCCCTCCGCAAGTTCCGCAATGACAGCGTCCCCGACGTCCTCAACCAAACCTTCCACGACGTCGACAGCGCACTCACCAAGATATCCGAAGAATCCGACGGCAAGATGCACTCCGGCTGCACCGCCGTCACCGCCTTCCTCCGCCTCGAAGACCCAGACGGCCGCCAGTCCTTCCTCCCCCCCGACTTCGACCCTTTGGCCGCCGCGAGCGACCTCATCAACGAGGGCAGCGACGGGGAGAGCAGCGGCGAGAGCCCGGAGAGCGCAACCACCACCGCGCAGCAGCAGCCTACCACCAAACGCAGTAAGCTCAAAAATGCGCTTCGCAACCTCGGCACCTCGTCTCACCGCCGTGCCTCTCAATCAGGCTCCGTCTCCGCCTCCCCGACGTCCCTCACTCCCGGCAGCACGCGCATGTATACGCCCTCGTCCGAGACCCCCGTCCGCCGCGTCCTATATTGCGCGAACGCAGGCGATGCGCGCGCCGTGCTCTGTCGCGCGGGCAAGGCCGTTCGCCTCACGTACGACCACAAGGGCACCGACAAGCAGGAAGCCAAGCGTATCACCGATGCGGGTGGTTTCGTCATGAGTGGCCGTGTCAACGGTGTGCTTGCGGTCACCCGCAGCCTCGGCGACTCCGCGATGAAGGAGTTCGTTGTTGGCGCGCCATACACCACAGAAACTGAGCTTGCGGACGATGACGAGTTCATGATACTTGCTTGCGATGGAGTACGCTTACTTAGTCTCTCAATACCCCGATTCATGCATGTTAACGCTCGCTTTACAGCTTTGGGATGTTGTGGAAGACCAAGGGGCTGTGGATCTTGTCCGCGGGCAGACAGATCCCAAGAAGGCAGCAGACGACCTACTGGACTTCGCATACCGGCATTACTCCACCGATAACGTTACCGTCCTCGTCGTACGGTTTAGGAATCCACCAGAGGGGGTCAGCTCAAAGTAGCATCTCCCCCTTCGAACGTGTTATCTGCGCGCTGGCGATCCTTGCATTCGCCCAGCCTGACGCCAACAAGGCGCGCCGTGTATCCTCTGCTCGTCTCGAGTGTGTTGCTCCCCGGTTATCTTTTTGGTGTTATCTCGTGCACGAGTCTCACGGTTTTTTGTCCTCAACGTCTCTAGTAGTGTTTATCTTCTCTCTCCTGTCGTCTGTCCAATCTATCTCATCTTCCGTCCACTTTCCTTGGAACAGTGTAGGCATTGGTACGATAGCCACTCGGTAGTTTGTCACCGCACAGCACTGTAATTATCCGGATTCCCCAGTCATACATGCGTCTGCGAGTTGTATCTGTATCTTTCAGTCAGTCCAATCAGAACTAACGCACCTCCAATGTAAATGTAAAAGATCGATACTCGAAAACGGAATAACGGCGTTCATGGGGCACGATTAGAGCATGGTATACCCAGACAGGGGAACTCTACCTATACATCACGATCACGATGGCCCAGCGGACGCCGCACAGGGCGCCGAGCGTGGTATTATGGTCCAGTCAACCGTAGTATGAGCTGCGACAAACGATAAACAAGAGAAAACAAGAAAAATGAGACGAAAAGAAAGGTGGCTGGTTCAGTCCGAGGTGATGAATGAGTGGCATGAGGTAGACGATAATAGTAGAGCGAGAAACTATGCGTGCGATGCGAAGACGTGACGAGAGAGTGCGTACAAGAAACGTGAAGCGTGTGAGAGAGAGGGGAACGAGGGGGTGAGGGGGTGAGAGGGTGAGGAGGTGAGGGGCGAGACGAGGCATGCAATATATACCATGAGATTGAACGTAAGGAGGATAATCTGGGCGATCCTGAATCGGTGTGGTTTTGAAAAGAGCAGCAGAAAGCGAGCGAGGGAGAGGGAGAGTAGGGTGGCGCGCAAGTCCAAACACACACGAACGTAAGCGAACGCGGCAGCACGGCTACCGCAGGAGGTCCAGCCGCTGGTCACTCGACGGATAGCGATACGCGATAAAGTCCGGGTCCTGCTCCACGAGCTCCTCAATATTCTTCTTCCCGCCCACCGACATGCGCGGCGCATGCGCACTCGCGCTCGTCGACAGCGGGCTCGCATACCCACTCGCGTGCACACCGCCACCCCCACCCTGCTGCACCTGCATCACCGCCTCAAATGGCACCTCCGCATGGATGGGCGAGTGCGCCATCGGCAGCGCGGGCGACGGCGGGAGCTGCTCGCCGCCGTCCTCCTGCGCCTTGCGCCCGAACAGCGCGCCGAGTCCGAACCGGCTCTTGCGCTTGCGCACCTTCTCGCCCGGCACCGCGAGCGAGCCCTGGCTCAGCTGCGCGAGCGGCATGCGCGGCACGCCGAACTCGCCGTACTTCTCCTCTGCGAGGAACGGCGGCAGTGCGCCTGTGCGCGCGAGAGAGCCCCGTCCGGGCAGCGTGCGCGTGAAGAACGGCGCCTTTGAACCGAGCCCGCCGAACGACTGCCTCCTCGTCTCGGCGGTGCGGAACGGCGCTTGCGGTGGGCTGAGCCCGTCGACGAGCGTGCGCGGGTCATACGTGAATACCGTCTGCGGACGCCCGTCGGGTAATGGATGAGTGAGGTGGTTCGGGAAGTCTACCTGCGCGTCGCCCGGAAGCGGCGGCAGTGACTTGTCGCGGCGCATCGCGGGTGACGACGTGCGCTGCGACGGCGAGGACGGAGGCAGAGGAGGTGTCAAAGGGCCCGCGCCGCTGGAGAGCGTACGCGAGCTCTGAGTCGTACGTCCACGCGAATCCGAGTCGGGGAACGACGTCTCTTGAGCGCCCTGCTCATCTTGCTCAGCCGCGTCGCCGTTTTTCCGGGCTTCGTCGCGGTCGGCCGTCGACCGGCGCGAGGATGTCGGGGAGGGTATGAGGCTGGACGGCGCTGTGGGCGGCGACGGGGCATATGGCGAGAGCGTGTTGGGCGATATCGACGACGGGAGCGACGGCGTGGACACGTGACGGCGTGCGGACGCCCCGCCCTGGTCGCGATTGACGAGATATGATAACGGGGGAGGTGGAGCAAGCGGCAGGTCGTCGTCCGTGCGGTCGAAGGACCGCGATTGCCCACGCCCGTTCATATGCGTATCGACCTTATGATGCACAGATCCTGTAACAAGCTTCCAGATCTTCCTGAATCCCTTAGGCTTCTTGAGCGACTGCGCTTCATGAAGGGGGGCAGGGTCGCCCTGCCCTTCCATGCGTGGCCACGACTCGCCGAGGCGAACCGTGGGAGCGTTGCTACCGATGTCGACCGCCTCGGGATGAGTCATGCTTTGGAAATATGCTTGCTCGCGTTGGAGAGCAACGCTATGACGAAAGAATAAGCTCAATAACGATATACACTACACAGCAAGTGGAGACTTACTGCATGTCAATCATGCTTCCTGATGGCGCCAGGCTGTCCTGGCTTCGCCAGCCAGAGCTGAGGTTCTTCAGACCGAAGAACCGGGATCGCCTGGGTGATGCAGCAGAGCCGACGCTCTGCATGTCCGAGAATGATGCTTGAGACTGTGCTCTCAGGAGCGTGTGAGGTCGTTCATTGCCGCCTGTCATGACGCTGCTTGGACGTGCCGAAGCAGATATAGACTGTGAGTACCGTGAATCGCTCTTCACCCCCGAGAAGAAGCCGCTGTCCGTGTGCAGGGGTGTTTGCAGTGAATAGACTGACATGACGTCCGCCGCGCGCGACGTTCTTGACGACTTTCTTACTCTGCTTCGTTCGCGTTTCTCTTCCCGTTTTCTCCTCTCCCGCTCCTCGCGCTCCTCTTTCCGAACATCGACGTGTTCTACGATCATTCCATTCTCCAGCAGCGTCACTTCGCGGCTGTGCGCGTTGAAGGCAGGGGTGGATACAGATGGTGAGCGCGGCGCCTTAATGCGCACGCCGCCCGTGTCGTCAATGGGCTGTGCACTGCTGCCTAGCTCATATGCTGACCGCCGTAGTTGTGAGTAGGCGTCACGCATCTTGTCGTCAAGCTGCCGTGATTCGCGCAGAGCGCGTGCATGGGCGAGAGCTTCTGCCTCCAGAAGCGTTCGCTGTGACTTGACATACTGGTCCAATGTTTGTAGGCGCGATGAAGGCTCCTTTGGATTCTGTAGAGAGAGTAAAGTCGTCTAAGACGACGTGCTCACACGACGACGGTGGTAACCACGCACCATGCTAAGCCACAGCTTGATGTTCTCCTCTGAAAGAGGTCCACCTCGAGCCTTTGGTCTCGATACACTCTCCTGTGGTGGAAGACCTCCTGTCTCTTCTTCCTCTTCTCGTCGCAACAAGTCCTCATACAGAGCATCACTCTCGCGCTCCCAGACACCAGGACTTGTGACATCCACGTCGGCCATGTCCTGGTCTCTCATAGCACATTCTACACATATCTCCTCCCTCGGGCCTTGCTGAGGCCCGTAAACAGGGTTTATAGGGCTGGGGGCTGCCGACGTAGGTGTGATGTATGTTGGTTGTTGGGCGTAGGCACGGGGCTTCGTCGAGACGGGTATGGCGTTGTAAGACGGCCCAGCAGACAAAGGGACGATGGGGGGCATGTTAGAGGAGCTGGGACCGGGTGCAGCACCGATGCCGGCAGCTGGCAGCGAGGGGTGACGGGGGCTTGACGGTGGCAGTTGGGCTGGATTCTCCCGGTATTGATCTACACCGGACGCACGCTGGCCCATCTCCGGGGGGTGCTGGAGGACACCACCGACGTCGAGCGAGGGTCGAAAGCCCGCAGACGGGGGTCGAGTGGCGGCGACGTTGGAGGGCAGACGCTGCTCGCGGTCTGCAGCCCCGTCGTGGTGTTGGTTAGGGTAGGGAAAGCTTCCGGAAGGCGACTTGTAGGCGCCTGAACGGATGCCATCAGGCAGACGGGCTTCTTGCTGGTCATGGGTATCGGGTGGGAGAGGGGGCTGCGGCTGTTGCTGGTCTTGAGCAGGCTCCTCGACGACGACCTTCTCAGTCATCCAAGTGCCAGAATAGCCGGCACCGGAGGGCGTGCGGCCTGCATGGCTGGGGTATCGACTCGAGACGGGGGAATATTCAATCCAGCTCTGTGCCCGTGATCCATCCGTCGACGGCATGCCATCCCCTCGTCGATCTGGGCGTGATGTTGCCATCTGCGGCTGTTGGAGGGAGAGATGTCTCGATGTTGAGGGCAGCGCTGGATGCCGTGTGTCGTTCATGTCTCCGTCGGTCATGGTCAGACGGCGAGCAAAGGTGTCCTCGACTGCGCTGAGAGACAGGTCGCCAAGATCAGGAGGGGGAAGCTGCAGGACAGTCGTCATCGTAGAGCTAAACAAAACCTGCCTTCGCTGCAGAAGAGTTGCTGTGCAATGATGGGACCCTGAGCCGGAGGGAAAGGAGAATGAACGTGGTCGTGGTACTAAATAGAGAGAGGGCCCGGAGGAATTGGAAGAGCAGAACCAAGGGCGACAATTGATACAGCGTGTATGCGGAAGCAAAATACTCGACGATACTCGACGATGCTCTCCGACACAGCAAGGAGCGACAAACAGTCGACTGAAGGACTCGTAAGGACTCTTTTTGCGGTCAAGGGAATGACGGTAAAAGAGAAGAAAAATAAAAAGGAGATTGTGGGTTTATGGTCTGCGAGGGGAGAGGTTGCTGCGTGCGTCTGCCACCGTCGGTCACCTGCCTCCGTTAATTGCTGCCCTCCGTTCGGCTCAATCCGCATATCAACACAGACTGCTCGAGGCTCTGCTCGCCACCCTGGGCAGCGGCGAGAGCCTCAATTATTCCACTCGAGACAGCGGCAACACCGTGCCATTATTCCAGCACACTCATCTTGCACTCATCTCAGGGACCGTTCTCAGCATCCGTTAGGGGGCACGCCGTCATCGCATCGCCTCACACGCGCACAACATGCACGGTTCTCATCTTATCAACGAACTTACGGTGACATATGTATCATAGCTGTGATATCACAGCTATCTCACTGCAACCTTGGGAAACGCTATCAGTTATCTATCCATGTTTGGCTGTGGTCCGTATACATATTATCGCAAGTTACCAACCTCGCGCGCCATGGTCCTCTATGACCGTCGCAAACTCTCCCTACTTGCGGTACCTAACAGCAACACGATCAGTTTTGTCCTATGCGCAGCACAGATAAAACCATACCAGAGGACGCTCGCCCGATTTCGGCGCATCTTCCGCTGGAGCTGAAGCATGCCGTATAGCAGCGCCTCTGCCGTCGGTGGGCAACCTGGCACGTATATGTCGACTGGCACGATACGATCACAGCCGCGCACTACCGAATACGAGTAGTGGTAGTAACCGCCTCCGTTGGCGCACGAGCCCATGGAAATAACCCATCCTGCAGGCACGAACGCAAATGGAATGAGCACACACATAAATATAGCCGAGCTCCTAGATACTCACGAGGCTCAGGCATTTGATCGTACACTTTGCGCAGTGCAGGTGCCATCTTGTTCGTTAGCGTTCCGGCTACAATCATAATATCGGACTGCCGGGGGCTCGCTCGAAAGACGACGCCAAGTCTGTCTTGGTCGTACCGCGCGGCAGCCATATGCATCATTTCTACAGCACAGCAGGCAAGACCTGCACCGTTCATAGCACGTAGCATTTCGAAATGAGCGGGCTGTGATCAATCAGGTGGAGTGCACTCACCGAATGTCATCGGCCACATTGAACTCTGACGCGCCCAGTTCACGATCTTATCCATGGTAGACAGCACATACTCTGCGTGTACACACACGGTCAATGAGTCCGCAGGTGATTGAGTTTGGGGAAGGCGAACACGCACCAGCCTTGTTGTTCGGGGTCTCCAGGCTCAGCTGGTTGGAGTTCAGCTTCGCAATTTCGGTGATCGGTGTGTGTGCGGAGGTGGTAGAGGTGGTAGGGATGTCGGTCTGCGCGGGCTGAGTCGTGTGCAGCGTGCGGTACGCTGCGCGAAATATCATGGGCTCCTATACAACAAACAAGCTCTCAAATCCACGCACCAGTGAACCCTACTTGGGGCCGTAACGCTGCTCGTCGACCCGCGGCGGTGGCTGCACCAAACGGCATAGTAATCAGCAATATATTCCGGGAGTGAGCAACACGGTCGTCGACACACCTGTCGCCCGTAGCATGGGTAGCGACATGGCGGTAAGGGGGAGAGGTGCTGATTACTGTTCTGAACGACGAGCTCCAAACGAGCTCAAGCCGGAAGCATGTATTCGCTCGTCTCCTATTGGCAGGCCGGCGCCGGCCGTGCGGGGCAGCACGGTCCGGGCCATCAATGCAACGGCGTCTCTCTCCAGCGCTTCCATGTGCAGCTTGGCTCCCGCTCTCATCTTTGCAGCAGCGCGTCGGGCGGTCTCACGATTCGAGCTCGTAGCAGATAGCACTGCAGAAACTGTAGATCATTCTCTCGTGTGTCGTCTACTATAATACATATACAATGGTGCAGTACAAATGATCAAGCTCGTCATATCGTCTAACTGATGCGCTCATTTACAGTTCTACCCTCTTTGATCTCTGCAGCGTCCGGATGGTATGATACACCTCTATGAACCAATAGATAACCGTCTCTACGCGTCAACCCACGCGTCTCGCCCCCGTTGCGGGAGAAGCCCTCGAGTGGATGTGGATTGTCAAACAGCCCTGACTGAAAGAACCCTGCGGTTCGCCTCAGCATCCCGATATCATGCAGCACTTCCGTTCCTTGGTCTTCGAGCTTGATGACCACCAAGAGCTCCTTTGTTCTGTGCACATGACCTTTGGCCCGCTTGCTACCCTGGAAGAAGCACGCATGCGCATCAGAGACTGTGCCTGCTGTTTATAGTCGAGAACCTGAGACTCACCGCCTGCCCATGGGATGCTGGTCCAGGCCTAGTGATGATATCGCGGGCAGGTCGTCGCAGCATGGTAGCGATTCTGGCCGGATCGTCTGCACCCCGCCAAACGGCGATCCTGTTGTTGATTGGCCCGCGCTGACGGTGGTGGCAGCTGCGAGAACGATAGCGGTGGATGCAGATACACGCATCTACGAGAGCAGGTGAGCAACGCCAATCGTCGTCCAGCAGTCCACTCACTTTTGCTCGTCAGTTTCTAGTAGTGGGTGTGTGGGTAGAGAACTTGGTTGGAGGACTGCTTGTTGCAATCCATCTCTCTGTCTGTAGGCCTTATATACCTGACTGTTGAAGAACTTGGAGCAAAATTTCGATAACGCAGGATTCACGATCAAACGCTGAGTACTGTTTGGATCCTGTTTGGATTTTGATAGTCCTTCTCGGTGGTCCGATGTTAATTCGCGGGGGCCTGTCCCACCTAATGAAGAAGACAGGTCCTTTTGCAATCTACAACGCCTGTGGAAGTCCGAGCGCCGCCAGCTTATTCGATATTCGTCATCTCGCAGTTTCCTAATGCCCGACCAGCCACGGTGGCGACTATTCGTTGCTGCACAAGAGAATTCTCGAGCGCCTCCCCATATGCGATTCTAAGGTGCGTTTGTCAAGTTTGATGCAACCGGTGGCGCGCGTGCGCGCACTGCTGAGGGTCTGCCCCCTCGTTCCTCAATACGATAAGTGTGCACCACTCTACATCCGTGACCCCGCATTGACCGGATCTCTTCAGGCGTCGGAGCACTGTGCACAATGCAATTCATTTTTCACGTCATAGACTGAGCGGCACTGGAGCCTGTGGTCGACGGGATGCATACAGCGTACCATGTCCAGCTAGAAGCCCGCCACACATGTGAACAAAGTATCGCCGAAGCCTATAAACACCGAGGTCAGCCACCACGTTGAGCTTGAGCATGCTCGATGCCGGGTACCTTTCACTCCTAGCAGCACTGCACGCTCCTCCGCGCCGGTTTAGAACATCGTACCCGACACCACCGTGCATGCAATGATGGCAGTGGGGCGAGGATTGTCCCATCAGCCTACGTTCTGTGCTAGAGGCGTTCCTCAACCCGTTTTACCGGTTGTTATCGCGGAGACACCCGTCTATGTTCTGCGTTAGCAGGTACTGTATGTTTACTTGACATTCTCGGTACCGCTTATATTGACGACCATCGATAGGGCGTGTTTCGGAGAAGCACTTCGCGGTGTGCGTTGCAACGCATGCATATGCATATGCATGTGCGCCACTTGTATGTTTGCCGAAGCTGCACTGCTTGGGGTGCATATCCTGATGGCCATCCAATTGGATCAATGAAGCTCAAGCGTCGGCTACTCCGCGGTCGAGAGTGCACTGTCTCCATTGCTCGATAATTAGTGGCATGGGCCATAGCTTGTTCGTCTTTGCATGCGTGCTCCTATGAGCTTGAGCTTGGATATCCCCGCGACTATCGCGATCATGGTAATATTAGTTATTGTCGGGAGAAGTAAGTATCGTCATGATTGACGACCTGTCGCAAGTTCCCCGGTATTACTCTGAACCGCAGTACACTAAGCTCTTATCACAGACAATTCTCCACACATTGGTAGTACAATGCAACGAGCTAAGCGAGCATGGTATGTCTTAGTCCGCTCGGCGCGATGCCTAACTGACACATACTTTACATTCACAGTCAGCTCTTGCTTATGTTAGCGCGCGGTTGAGCATAACGCGTTCAAGCTCACGACTTCTCCACGAGAATATCCTCGCGCAGGTGCACGCCAGGGTTCCCCAGTCTCCACGTGTGAGGTTCACAACCGTTCGTAGATGCAGAGCGAAGCCGTACTTCCCGGGTGTCCGAAGGATGCAGAAGGTATCAATAGACTCGTCGATCAAACCTGCAGACGCTCCGTCCTGCACACGCGCCCGTCGAACAAGCTCAAGACTTTCATTACAACCATGTTTCGAGCACTCTCGAGACGATTGGCTGGACGAGTTGGCGCACTGCGAGGGGAAGTACTGATCGGCCCCGGTCAACTATGTCAGTGGCACAGTCAGTCATGTATATCTAGCAGCATGAGGGTAACGACACACATTGCGCACTACCCCGCCCGAAGACGAAGAATCCCCCACCAAGGCACCGTTACGTGTCTTTCTCCGCCTATCGTCAATCGTACCCTCATGTACGTACAGCTTGTAATACAGCTTCGGTCTGGCTAATACGAGCGGCAGACTGATTCAGAGCTCAGAAATATCCCCGCTAGACGCGCTGCAGAATGCGCCTTTCCGGGCGCGCAGCAGCATCTGTATCTGCCCTCGCTTTGTCCTTCGTCGCGTCTACGATAGCGGTCGAGGGCACCCTCTCAGTCACAGGCTCCCCTGGCGCACACCCACATGCCTTAGCTTCTGCCGGCGGCGCAGACAGCCAGCTGTATTGCAAGTGCATGAAAGCTCAGCCTCCAAATCAAATTGAATCCCGCACGTCTGTTGTGGAAGGGGACGACGAGGGCACCATGGACGACGAGGTACATTTCCATTTTACATCTATTGCCAAGATCTATATCAGTTCGCTTACTTAGGCATGATGTGCAGCCCTGCCGATGTGCCATCATCCAAGACGCTGTGTCAGAATCCCAGAGGTGCGGCGGCATTGATATCGATAATGCAGGACAAAGCAAGACAACACCGGAGACGCTGAGCCTGTTTGACATCCGTAGATTGCAAGGTTTGTTGGCTGCGTACATATACTTTAGTCGCATGCGAAGAGTGTACCGTACTATGCCGCCGCATTCATTTGGGTCTCACTAAGCTTTCGGACGATGAGGGATGGCGCGTTGATCGTGCAAATCAATTGTGTGGATGTGCACAGTCTGCGCAATTATGAGATTGACGACAAAGATAGATGCGCTGACTGAACTAGAAGTCCGTACGCGCCTCCCGCTCTTGAGTACTTCTCAGTACGAAGGCGTACGCGGTTCACGACTCGACTACCGACTCGGATCATAAGCTCGAGCTAAGCCCAAGTTCTCTCCAGCGAGCCGTCGGATACATGCCTGTGGGCAACTACAACCTGCCCTGTCCTCTTACTACAGCAGGATCTCGTATAGTAATCAAACCTTTCGGATACTGCGCCGGCACGGAATTCTCCTGCGTTCTGTCTCTCTACGATTTGATGGCATACAGACTGGTTCTGGGAGAGCAACAAGGTGGGATAGACGGAGACATCCATTTCGTCTAGATGTGACTAGAGTCAACGTCACGGCTGTTATACTGGTAGTGCATCCTCCCGACGATCTATGCATTTATCTGGCAGCTGAAAGCGAACTCAACCTGCTCACAAGATGACAGTTTGTTGACTAGACGAAATATACAGTCAGTCCCGGCTAGCAAGACTGATTCCAACTCTCTTAGTAGCACGGATTTTCGCGTACGATTCCGGCCCTCCGTGACCCGACTTGACTAACAAGCTGGGAATATCGACAGATATCTCTTGAGACGTTACTTATAGCTTACAAAACTAATCTGTCACTCGTAAAGGGGGCAAATTTGACTTCTCCGCTGCTTTCCTACCTCCCATCTCCATGTAGCCCGCATATTCTCCGTAATCGTTACAACTGAAGTACTATGCTGTAATCCCCTGATCAGCGCAGAACACAAACTAAGCAATTACATACTTACACTTTAGATATAGATCGGAAGCTTATAGGTGTGCTCATAGGTGCCGGTCACAATCGTATCAGCTTTCACGTTGATCCACACGCCATGTCCTTCCTTGTAGAGGCGAACGGTGCCCCTTGCCACGCCGAAGAGGTGGAAACCTGTGGTGATGCCTGTTTTGAGGCTCCCGGTGATGTTTGTGAGCTTCACGTATCCGTAGATAGGGATTTGGATGCCAAATTCGCCGGTGATGCTCTGATCGGTGAGACTGACGCTAACAGTGACCTAGTGCCATAGATTAGATGAACTCTGTCAACGATGTGCTAGATAGAGCATTATAACGACGCTGACCTTGAAGGGACCGAAAGAGAAATCGATACCTTTGGACGAAGAACTGGTCACATCACACGAGCATAGCGTCTTATAGTTGGCTCCGTCTTCGGAGTTGTTGTAGCAGAAGCCCACGGTGACGTTCTGATAGGATTTCGCGGCGCCGCCAGCCTGAGCCTCGGGGTCATATCCAGTGACTGTGTTAGTCGAGGAATTACTATCGTTTATGAACGTCCCAGCGTAGAAATGGGTTTCAAGCCATTTGACGAGATCTACAAAAGTCGAAGAGTCAGTCTTTTGGACAGTGGCGACTGCCTAAGATCGATACTGTATTTCACCATAGTCATAAACAGTGACGGCACCATCTGCCATAAAGGCTCAGTACATAAGAAGCAAGTTGAAACCGACAAGATACGCACTGGTAAGAGTAGCATCTAACTTGAACGAATTGCCGTACACGGTGGACATATTGGTATGAGAAACGTTGGGCGATTAACTTGGCAATGCAGAGAGAGCTATGGGGAAGTCTCACACTGAGGCGACTCTGGTGGGATGTACGGTATTTATACTCTGCACAAGTTCTCCTGCACGTACACTGATGATTGGACAGTGTGTCGCACGTTCCTGCATGCTAATGCAAAACACCTGGCAGAAATCGCGTCAACAAACAGCGAGGTTAGCAATTAGCAGAGATACGCACAATGCTACCCGCTTGAGTTACGAAGATCCAGAGCATGAGGTTCTGAAAGCTTTTCTGTGGGATTTGGAATGCAGCGACTGGTGCCAAGGCACTTTGCTATCTGTACTACAGAGAGCTGCTCGTCGTCGGTAGAGATCCGGTTTCAATGGTGGAGCAAATCAGTGCTTCACTAGTGGACATTGAACATTTAGTGCTGCTTCTATCATGATGACCTGCCTGTCACTCACTTGAGACTACATGGAAGCAGCCCGTGCCGCATTTCAAACGAACAAGACCCTTTCCACATATTGATCGCCTTCGATATCTGCAACTCAAAACTTGAGTTCTGGGGCGGTTGAACGTTGAGGACCTGATTATTTTGTTTCAGGGTGTTTAAGCCACTCTATTAGACTTCATTCAACTGAACCAGCGAAACAGCGAAACACCGTACAGCCCCGAATACGAGGTCATATACTTTTCAGAATCATGTAAACATTGAAACTTCGAGGAAACATGCGAGGTGTTGGTCGGAAATGACTGCGTTAGACGCTGTTCATGGTTTCATAGTTCAACTGACTATCGCGCCGACCGCGCTTCGCGGACGCCCTCTGCATCCGAATGCAGCAAGTCGGATGGACTCTCCTCGGAACCACCACTCTGAGTCACACAGTGTGCTTGTCTCAATTTCTCTATCAGTATCCCTCTAGTATCGTCACTCTCTCGATACTATTGGCATTATGTCCGACATCACGCGAATTCTCGCGCAGTCATTCTCGCTGCGGCGCCCGCCGCCCACCTCATTTTAATGCGACAACATATCTCTTTGTCTTTGCTTCACGCCTATCAGCGCATACCCAGCGAGCCACGGTCCGAACTGCTCAGAAACATCTTTCTCCCACACCGCCACATTACAGGGTCCGTAGGTACTCCTAAGCATGAGCATGTCTTCCTGACGGTGAGTTTGAAAGTGATGTGGCGCTCTAGTACTTCTTCTCAGTTCACTATTGCGCCTTCAGGACATATACACGGCACGTTTCATTCATGCTACTGACGCCTGCACTGGTATTGGGCATGGTACGGGCGTCTTCTATAGATGAGTCACACGTTCACTCTGGCTAGTCTGCAAGATGTAGACGTATGACTCCCTACATTCACTTGTCAAGATTCAAGGTTGTATCTACTTCTCACCTCAAAAGATCTCAGCAAACGCGGAGAAATTAAGAATGGTAGAGTGCGTCTGGACATGATTGACTATCACATGTCATCATCGGCACCCTCCCGTTCCTTCAAACGACGTTTACCCATAAAGTTACAAGTACTAGGCACCACACACCAGGTGCACACCTGAGGGTAAACTGGACCGCTCAATTAGCGTCTAGATAGCAGGCTCCCTTGTTCAGCTTCTGGCACGTCTGCTTCCGTATGATGCCAGCATGGGCAGCATAGTGCTGCATTGTCTGGGAGCAGTGTGAACAGTCACTGGAGGTCCGATACGGTGCGAAGAAATGGAAGGCCTTGCGACTTGGCCCATTGAAAGGAGGACTCTAGCATGACGATTGGACCGGCTTCAATGATCTAATATCGCAATATTACTTGACACTCAAACTCAATTCCACCCGCGGGTTACAGTCGAGCCGTATATTCCACAAAGACCATCATAAATATCACCGTGACTTCAAAAGCATCCACACTCCACCCACCCAATCCTCAAACATGACAACACCAGCTACGCCCAACTTGGGAGCAATCAAGACCGCCATCCGACTGCGGCATCTCCAGCAGCTGCACAAGCTCACTCTCATCTCAGACCCACTCGAAACATTCCCTGTCTTTGCCACGTACGACGATCTCGTGGATTGGTCGAAGGATAGCGATAATGTTAAAGTTATCAAAACCGCAATAAAGAACCGTAAGTCCAGGATTTGGGCCTGACGATATTCACATATTGATGCATCGCACCAAGGGGTCTACGGTGGTCCTGTGGGGTGAGCTTCATTCTTCTTCAAGTTAGAATCTCTGTATCTGAACGAACAATATCAAACATTTAGATCGAAGCTTGATTTTGCGAATGCATTCATGGCCTTCATGGAAAGCGCCGCAATGTACCTCAGGTATGTGACTGCTGAGGCGTTTTCATTCGGAGGTATAACATTGAAGCGTGGATATTGACAGGGACAGTACGAAAGTTGTTGAGGCTGTGGAGACCTACCGCTCTGGCAGCAATGATGAGGACGCTTTGCGCCTTCTTAAAAGTTCCACAGCCGACATCGACAGACTTGTATGTCGTATCCCGTCCACTAGTGGATGATCAGCTTATTACTTTCCTTCTGCACATACCAGGCTGATCTGTGGGGTATGGAATTCATCCAGATCTGTGGTACGTTGAGTTTTTTTCTGTGTTATGAGATGCTTATATTGCTCCTTAGATCTTGTTTCTGTAGGTGTCTCTCGATGCTATATCATATCGTCTGCTAACATGAGTCCATGACTCTGCAGCGCCATCCGGATGGACACAGCTGGCTCGTAGGTCCTTTTTGTGGCGCCTTCATTCCTAAGGATATTAGTGGCAATAGTCCATTCATTGGGATAGCATTCAAGGTAGGTATGCCACGGTGGCTTCTCCACTTTTTGTCTGAAGATTTGGCAGGGAACCACCATAATGTCCCAAGAGATCATCAACGATATCGCAGCCATGGTAACAGTGAAGGCCAGCGGCCGCCTATGGGAGAGTCAGGTCGCAAGCGGGTTCTATTACCCGATGTTCTCAACATATGACGGTATGACTATGCCCTTTGGTAGGTGAAGCTTCAAATTTCTTTCACCCACCTGAATTGATTTCATGGTTACACATGGCAGGACTTATCCAGAAAGCTGTTGAGAGCATCTCGACCAAGACAAGAACATCAGCAGTAACCCATATTACTGTACGGATTCTTGATCGTACATAGTATGATCATCCGCTGACCCGATCCCATCATATAGGGCCATTCATTGGGTGGCGCATATTCGTCTCTGTCTTACGCACAGATTTGTATAGAGGGGTTTGGCACTCCTAATGTCTCTCTTGGTGACCTCTACACCTTTGGCTGCCCTCGAGTAGGACGCGGCGATTTTGCGATGCCTCTCAGGACTGCTGCGCGTCCTCCTGCAGATAACGGGTCCTCATGGAGGATCATAAACAAGAATGACTATGTACCTAAAGTTCCGGCCTCCTGGCCTCCGCCGTTCACGTTGGATCCGTTCATTCATGTCGACTGCGGAATAAAAATATACCCGAACAAGTCTCCGACAGCAGTACCGTCAGAAATAGGTACTCATCCGACTTTCAGACTTCCGACAGCCGTTGCTCCTCACTGTGAGTCAAGACAGCCGTTTCTTTCCTCATTACTAGTGAGCTGAAACACTGGCAGTCACTACGGAGTACTACAAGTCATTGAAACGTGCATTGACTGGTAGAGTGCTGTACAATCCCCCTTCGGCGTGGGGTAGATATCCTCTCTCTATCTCTCCTAACCAAGAGCTGCCACAAAGCTTCACAGCCAACGACGCCAAGTTCAAAAAATCGTCAACCGCTTCTGTGGTGTACGAGATAGTACAGAAGTGTGTCGTCGCGACGATAATAGTGGGCCGCGGTATGCAGTTCATCGGAGAAATTACAGGTCTGCCCACAGCAGAGTCTCCCAGAGTAGGCTCCTTCCCCTGCTCGACGTTCCGCTGCACGTCGTGGGAGGCTCTCTATGCTGCAGAGAACAAGTGCATTCTCAAGGATGTCGACGGAACGTATAATCTGTGTTTCGTTGTGGGGGGTGCAGTGATTGGCTTTGTCGAAGCTCCAGCCGACGTAGTCGCTGCCGGTCTTATCAGGGGAACCTGCATCTGGACGTGAGCATTATATCCTCATCATCTGCCCGCAATTCTGAATAATTTCCGCCCTGCAAGGTTTAATGCTGACAACGATGACGTGGATAAGGTTGCGAGGGACATAAAGTGCATAGCTACTAATATATTCAGTGATGATAATTAGGACGCGGATCTACGTTTGAAGGCGGCAGGACCTAAAGCTGCAGTGCTGCCTTCCGCTAAACAGCAACAATTTCCAAACGCTTTGCGCTGCTTGTATAATAGGACGATAGCTCTGACTCAATCAAGCGATTATCGACTGGGACCTTACATCTTTCAGTACATAGTGACATGTACTATGCTCCGCCGCAAATAAACATACATCGACCTGTGATATGGCATGCGAGATCGGTGGTGACGAAACAGGTTACATAACGAACATATTCTGTACTAACTCATTGTCCACGATGGCTGCGACTCACGAGTCCAAGAGGTTTTTCTCCAGACGCTGTCACCAATCACGGCCAAATTGTGAATTTTAAGGATCTACGAGACGTCCCGCTGACAGCTAACAGAATCAGCATTTTCTCTGTACATTCCCTCCCTCATTTACCCTCGTATTCCTTTCACCGTGCCACTTCTCAAAGTGGCAATGATAACGCCGCACTCCCCATTTGACCATAAAACCCGGTGATTGCCTGTGGACATAATAACGTACCGTACATCTTCAACTCCGGTTCCCTTCGAGCACTGTCTTGGCCTCTGCACCGACGTCGGGGTATGTCTAAGACTCCTTCGCACCAAATTGCCTACCTCACGTAAAAGTTGACATGGACACCTGCTTGTTTGTGATTTCGCTAGATATGCACGGTGGTAGACCAGTGAAATTCACATCCGTTCCAAGTTCCGGATGTGGCGCCCATCGCTGACTGGCAGACTGCGAGGGCGTTTCTGAATGTGCAGGCGCGGGTAAATGGAGACGATTGTAGATCCTGGCGGGGAAGATGCAGAATCTGTCAGACTGCGCCACGGGTCCCTCATAGAAGATACGCCGCCGCACTCACCCTTCGCCAAATCTTGCATGTAGTTGTCATCGCTTATGCACTCGAGGTTCTCATGCTGTTTCCGTCACGCGAATCCCATGAGGCTGCGCCACTTG
Organism: Phlebia tremellosa; assembly: GCA_011032875.1. Classification (NCBI taxonomy): domain Eukaryota; kingdom Fungi; phylum Basidiomycota; class Agaricomycetes; order Polyporales; family Meruliaceae; genus Phlebia; species Phlebia tremellosa. The sequence goes on from JAAIFI010000226.1 coordinate 36,403, forward strand.
AACGTTTGAACTTTGAACGCATTGAAAGGTTGAACTTTAACACTTCGATTAGCGCTGCATCTATCTTCCCTGGAAGAACGGAGAAGCTTGCTTACCGGATGGTAGTCCTGACAAGGGCTGCAGACGCAATCCCGCAGCGGGACGAGGGTGCAGAAGATAAGATACATTGCCGATGATGACAAGAGCTACATACAAAAAGACGAGAGAAAGACATGAACTATAACCCAGAATCAAGGAACGTAACGCTACACGCCGAGATATACGAGTATGAAAAAGGTATATATAAAGATAAATGATGCCGGTCAAGCTGACCCACAGGCCAGTCATGCATGTGATAGCCAACAAAGACAGACAAACGAGCAGGCTTGGAAGCTTAGTAGAAGAAGCAAGAGGCCACTTCTACTCCTGCTCGCGCCTCTCCAAAGCGCCCTGCAGCCAGCGGTGCCCCCGGACCTCCGCGATGTCCGCCCTCCGCTGCGGGTCACACTCCAGGCAACGCGCCATGAGTGACAAGGCTGCGCGGCTCAAACGGCCCGCACCGCTGCGCTCGCGCACGACGATGTGCCCATTAACCGCGTCCTGTTCGCACGGGAAGGGCGAGTGACCCGTGAGGAGGTACGAGAGCAACACGCCAAGCGTCCACATCTCAGCGGGAGCGGCTTGGTATGGGAGCTTCCGCAGAATCTCGGAAGAAGCGTACGCAGTAGTACCGAAGAATAGGGTGTAGTAAGGACGGGGAGCGAAGGGGTCTGCGACCACCGCGCTACCGAAGTCGATTAATTTGACCTGCAGCAATGCGGTCAGTCAAGTCGGAGCTTCGTGAATGCGACGTATACCTACTCTAAATTCGCCGTCGACAACGATATTTTCGTCCTTGACATCACAGTGCGTGATACCCTGACTGTCAAGATAGTAGACTGCTTCTACGACCTGCGCGAAGATGTATCGTGCGTTGTTTTCGGATAGGCGTTTATGTTTGCTTTGTTCAATGCACTCAAACAGGTCGTATGATGGACGACGGGCGAAGTTCGGACGAGTAGGTGGGGGCTCCAAAAGCGCCTCAGGTCCGTCCTGGACCCTGTCTTCGCCACAATCTGACTGAGAAGATTCCGGAGGAATCACTCCAGTAGGGTCTTCGTTATCGTCAGCATCTGTAATTGCCGGTGCAACGGCAATGGTAACCTGGGGTGGCGTCGCGGGTAATGACACATTCGAATCCGTGGATGGAGAAGGTGTCAACGAAGGCGTTGACATGGCTGAGGTAGACGGAAAAGGAGCGACAAGTTTGCCGGGAGCCGTGTTCTGCTTTACTTTCTTCTTCTTCCTGCACATCCAGGGTGTGCCGTGAAGTTCCTGAACCTGTGGGACATTCAGAATGCAAGATACGACAGGTAACACGTAAAAATCACGTACCAAGTAGAAATACAGATCGTCCTCGAAGAGGTCAAGACACTTCACGATATTCTCATGGTTGATCAGGCTCATGACCATGACTTCGGTCGGCACACGTCCGAGAACCTCGTCGTCCCACCAGGCATGATCAGGCACCTTGTCTTTGATAATGAACTTCACCGCGACCTCATGTCCTTCAACACGATGCTTCGCAGTCATCACAAAGCCGTAGCCACCGGCACCCAGTTCGTCACCCAGCTGGTAAGCGCGTACAAAGTATGGATTGAGGGTATGTTCCGCAGGGAATCGGTGGGAGTATGCCCTGCCTTGATCCATGTAAAGGCCGTCAGATTCCACAGAGAACACGTCGGACTGCCCGGACAAGGAACCGGAAGAGGACGCCGCGCTATCGCCTAAGTTGTTCGTGTTGTGAGGCGGCAAAGGTGGGAAGTCCATAGATGCAGTATGCGACTGGCTGCTGCCGGGAGAGTCGAACGGGTTCGACAAGAAATCAAGCGAGTCCTTTGGAGCGGTGAAAACTTGGGAGTCTCGAGAGAAAACATGAGGCGGGTAGGAAGTGACAAAAGGGTTAAAATCTAAAGAAGCGTTCGCTAGATCCAGAGCGTGCGGAGGAGAGAAAGGCGTGAAATAGGTGTCCAAAGAAGAATGAGCATGAGTCGACTTCTCAGCTGGAGAAGGGGTCATGAGGGAGGCAAAGGAAGGGCAAGAACGAGAGCCGGTTTCGGGACTCGCAGTGGTGCTGTCTTGGTTGAATACCCCAGGCTGGCGATGTTCGTCCGAGTGAAACAGACTATGCGAGAAGTGATGCTGGTCATGGTGCAACACCGTGTACGGCTGATGGTCGTTGTGCTCCGTTAGTGGTGTTTGGAGGTGGTCACCGTCGTCCGAAGAGGCATCGTTGACATCGATGGGCGGGGAAAGGTATCCAAAAGGAGGTGACTGCGCGTCACTGGGGTTGTTCTGCATGTTGGAGGGTGAAGTAGGTCTGTGCCAGAGGGTACCCCGCCAAACTTTGCGCAGCGAACGGTAGCACTCAAGGAGGATGGCGGGGGCAAGGAAAACGTACCAGAGGTTTGGGATGCTCGTTGGGTATTTATGGGGCGTGTGCGGCATCGTGATGTACGGCGCAGGCACTATGTCGACAGAAGCGGACAGAAGAGAGCGAAAGAGGAGTGGCTACAACGGCTAGAAGGCCACGAGGTAGCTGTGGCCACTCCCCCGGCACAGAAAAGATCTCCACTGGCCAGAGACAAGAGAACCACCGCGACAGAGTTGGACATATACCACATAGAGATGTTTTGAGGCTGTTTTGTACGGTTGTGAAGCGACTTGATCAACGTTCTCCACCGTCTCGTTGCACTGCCGGGGTCATATGTTGTAGTTGAATTTCGGATAATTTCTACATCTGGCTCCTACGTCGTTCGTGATCGTATGTCCCGAGTGTCTTCGATGACTGCCAAGCACGAGTGACTTTGGTCCAAGGCCAAACAAAACCGGTCTTCTGAACATATAGCTCGACGATAGCAATTCATCCTCTCCCTCCTGCACCATAATTCGCGTGAAACCCGAGACACTACCATACCACCAGGCGAGCAGGCATGTAGAAAAAAGGACAAGATGAGTACGAGAGAGAGGCAAGGTGCTTCGATGTTTAAAAGAAAGCCAAACAGGCGCCCATCGCCACCACCGATTGTAACTCCGATGCCGCCATCTGATGCGCCCATCAAAGGCGTTCGGGAAGACTAGAACACGTAGTCACTCACCTGAGTCTGTCGTACATAGTCTATGCCGAGCTCCTCGAAATTACACGAAGAGACATCCTTCCGTTGACCAGCGTCACAGGCACATAGTTTACCTACCAGAACTCACAGTGAAGCCGAGACAGATCGTTCGTCGCGGTATTGCACCAGGACGGACGCGTACGAACCAGTCAGAAGATAGAAAGATCATGGCTGAAGTTATAGACCGAAACTCCCCACACAAGCAAACATTTCTGCACGTCCAACCAATTGGCTGAAACGAGGGACTCAAAATATCATCAAATGGTACGCGCACCTTTTGGCCACAGCCTTACGCTCATTCGTGGACCTCGAACAGATGCCGTCATGGCCGGCGTACTAACCTTATCGCCATGAAGTGACCTTCGGCCTTCCACCACGTGTCTATGGTCCCAGCACCCCGTTTCCAAGAGTTTCCGCGGATATAAACCCGCTGCTGTTTGTCCAGGGACAAATCGCCTATTTTACAACGTCATCCCTACCACCATGGCTCCAGCCACCCCACGCACACAAAAAAAGCAGTCTGCCACAGTCGACAAATATCTAACCGCTATAGAAAGAAGTTTAGATGAGTGCCTTAACAGCTCACATCTTGGCCCCAGCCTTCGTTTGCGGTCTGTACTCATGTTATAGACTAAACGTGTGCACGTTGCTGACATCCATCCCTTCGCAGAATGGGATTCAATCCAGACGTGCGTGTCACCCCGGTGGATCTCTCCATTTCAATACTGACCTGTCTGATTAGGATGCCCTGAAGAAATTGGCCACGCTAGGACAAAAACTACTGTCCATCAAGAACGCATGTGCACCAATAAGTCGCTTGCCAAACGAAGTCCTGGAATTGATTTTCCTGAATCTCCAGATGTCTGAAAGGACATGGTCGGGGTTGGAGGTCGAAGATTTCTCTCCTTCAAGCGATTGGTGGTCCGTTCTCCTCGTCTGCAAGCACTGGAACACAGTTGCTATGAAGTGCGGCATGCTCTGGAAGACCATCTCAATGCGCATGTTCGACAAACATGGACGGGCCCTGTGCCAAGCAAGAACGATAAGGGAACTAGGATTGACAAATCCCAATTCTCTCCGCATCCATCTCTTTGGAGGGGACCATCGGGACGCACCTGAGGGCGTTGACGATTTTCTGACTACCGCCCTTCCTCGGACTCGAGATCTGTATATCAACGATACGATCTGCCCGGCGACACTGAAAACTCTGACTACGACTCCATGCCCCCGATTGCGCAGCCTCATCGTCAATGCACGGTTGGCAGCTTTCTTCGACAGTGGGGATCTCCCGACCCTTTTCGGGGGCAACTTCCCTTTGCTCGAATCCCTGTCGGTTACTCAGCTGACCTACGGGGCGAACGTCTTCTGCAATCTCAAGCAGTTGCACCTTAGGAACAACACGTACGAATTCGCCTGCCAGATAGATGGACTTGGAGCCATTCTGAGCGCCAACCCGGGTCTCGAAGATCTGGCATTCGAGTCGATCAAAGTCGACAGAACGGAACTAGAGGCCCCACCCTCTGTGATTGCATCTCTCCCTAACCTGCGGCGACTATTCTTCAACGACATGTTGCTCGAAGATGCCCAATACCTCGCCCACCTAATGAGCAGCAAAAGTACAGAGCTCAGTGTCTGCTGTACATCGTGGAAGTCCGGAGAGATACATGGCTTGCTCTATGTTCTGGGCGAGAACTTCTCGTCCTTGTCCAACTTCCGAACGCTCAAAGTTAGCTTCACCGACGGTAACACGGTCGCCGTTTCCGCCTTGAAAGACACATGTGCAATCAACTGCGAGTGGGACATCGGAGAGGAATCTCCCCTGCGTGGTGTCCGACGCGTCTTCGACCGCATGATGTTACTTATTGATTCCATCGAGGAGCTTTGGATTCATGCCCAGTATGCTGGCTTGTTAAGTATACCTCCTAGCCAGTTCGACAAATCGCTCTTCCATCTGGATCAATTCAAGAACTTACTACGAACTCCAGTGAACCTACGGAAGCTTGTTCTCAATGTCGACTGCGTCTATGGCATTGTCCACATTCTGGAGAGCCTTCTCGAGGTGAAGAAACCCGGAACGAAGCTCCCAGAACTATGTGTCACCGGGCCGCTGGCATTCACCATAATGCCATTCTACGAGACTTTGTCTCCTAGGCTCAATCCCGGATGTCGGCGTCCTGTTGTGCGTGTCTACGGCAGCGCTGACTCAGAGGACTACCCCAGATGGCGTCAATACAGAAACAACCTTGGACTGCATGCCATAGAGGTTGTTACGGAGAGTTCTCCCTATGTGGAACTGCCTGATGTCTATGTCAATCAGACTGGCCGTTGGAGGTGGCCCACGAAGGTCGGTGGATGGTTGGACTACTAACATCCACAATGAGCGTGAGTAGTGCCATTAGCTGTGTTGTGTTGCAAGCTAGTGTTTGATTTCTGATTGTACATATCCGTCGTAATTACATGTTTTTGTATGGGCGCTCCCATGCAACCTGTGAACAAGTTTGTCACACGGTCCTGTTCTTTCCTCCACTACACCACGCCTTTGTCGCCCTCCACTATAAGCTTGATCTCCCACTCGGAAGTAAGTGAATTGCCTGTCTTCGAAACATGGTGTGCTCCTAAAAGCTAAGGTCGCGCTCTAGTAGCGATATGGACCAGACAACGACGCGTATCAACTTGGACATCCTGTCCATGCTCATGTCGTACATGGTCCGGAGATCTGATTTGCTGGCGGTCATGCGCATCTGCAAGAGCGCATATGCGACCGGCGTCCCTGCGTTGCTGAAGGGGGGCGCTGCATTCCGCTCGCAATCCAAGCTCGAGTCCTTCTGTGACTTCATCCTCGCGGACGCGCCAGTACGGGGCGATCACATACACGAGCTCGAGTTCTGTCATTCTCTAAGAGAAGTCAGAAGGGGCAGTGCACTTTCCGGGAAACTCGTGCAAGTTCTGCAACACGCCACTAGGCTGGAGAAACTCACTCTTGATTGCTGCGACAACTTTGTCGGTTCTGATCCCATGATCTTCCAGGCTTTTGCACGTCTTGCAAGCGTGAAAGACTTGACCATACGCGATGCAGACACCGTACTCACGGACCTGGCAAAGCGGTTGCAATCACCTGTCGAGAAGGTCAAAATTTCTCCGGACTGCATCACCGAATCAGACTACGATCCTATCCCCGTGCTCTCGCAATTCCAATCTACACTTCGCGAGCTCAGCATCTGCCAGTGGTTCACTGAAAGCTCCGGGGAGGACCCAAACAAAGTGCTAGTGTACCCCAACACGCGCAGACTAGACTTTACGTTCTGGAACCACTTGAACATGGTGCCCATGATTCGGGCATTTCCCAATGTCCGCTACCTCTCGCTGCGTAATGTGCACTTTGAAGGACTAATGAGAAAGGATGACACGCTGCGCAGGACAAACGAGGCCCACCAGGCGATCCAGTGGGAACATCTCGAGCATATCAAAGCCGGTGTTCACAGCTTGTATCTCTCAGCACTGAAGGCCAACGTTGGCGTGCTTGACCTCCGTGCTAGCGAGTGGTCTAGAGGCCTTGAGATTAGCGCATTCCTGAGGGACATTCGACCCAGGCGACTCAACCTCCACTTTGATGTGGTATATTGGGTAGACACTGTCGGGCCGGAGGTGCTGATACCAACTCTCGACGATCTTACACATCTCTCCATACGTTTTGGAGAACAACGGAATGGTCGAGACTCTGACACGATCTTTGTGAGAGCATCGCATTTTCCCACAACTTATGATCAGTCTAACCCAACTTACCCAGGAATTGATCCGTCATACCTTGTCGTCCGCTTCTGGACTTGTGCAATTGTCGCTCGAGATGATTGCTGAGATTGAATGCAAGGACGGCCAGAGGTTCGACTGCAAGCGATGGGCACAACAGTGTGCTAGTAGCATACCTTCGTTGAAGACCGTAGTGCTCGTCTCGATTGAGGACCGGACGTTCTGGGACGTCGAAAGAGTGGGCGACGAAAACTCCGCTACTCTGGAGCAGCTCACGGAATGCGAGTACAGGCAGCTTGAATTAAACATGGTGTCTGAACCTAAGCCTCACTGGCTTGTTGACTATTACAAGTCCAAGTACTGAATACTCTTCCTCCATGCGGCTAGATACTCCAGTCGATGAGGTACTAGTAGCCGAGAAGACCATCCATGCACATCATCTTGTACATCATTAGGGCATCATCATATAAGTCCGTGGTATTACTTGTGTATAGCTAATGAACATGACTCGGGTATTCCATGTAGTAGCTCATGACGTGCAGCATATTGGTCCCAGGTTTAGCAACATCCATGCATGTTTAGTAGGTTGCGCCAACACCCACTGGTCCTGCACCGGCACCCATACCTCCCCCGCGAGAACCGAACCCTCTCCCATATCGGAATCGGTGTGTTCCCGTTCTTCTCGTGCGCCCGCCGAAGCAGTTGCAGCACAAAATATCGAATATGATATCAATTATTGTGACGAGGATCTGATATAATGTACGGTCAGAAGACGGTACACTTCAAGGAGCCGGACACGCTACTCACTGTTACTATAACGGAAACAATAATCATGATAACGCTGGCGATGGCAGAGACGACTGCGCCGATGGCAGCGCCGATAGCAGAGATAATTGCGCCCTAAGTACAATGAACATGAATAAGTAAAGCATGTCATACATGGTCGATAACACTCACCATGTTTGATAGTCGTAAAAGGTCGTGAAAGATGAAGATATAACACAAGTAACTTTGGGTGTGTGTGAGCGGTTTTGTGAGGTCGGAATCATGGAGAGGATCTCATTTATATATGAGCGGCGAGGGTGCTGAGTATGCAATACGTAACGATCGCAGGCGCAAAGCTGACACGCCGGTCTCCCTCTCCCCACCGTTGACCACGATGAACTGGACAGATGATAGGTGATATGATGTCAGTCGAAACAAAAGCCGGCGACTCATTCCCAAAAGAATACAGACCAACGCCACAGGAGCCACTCACCAGTAGCCACCTGCATCGCACGCAGGCGGAGTGCACGCCAGTACCCAAGTGGAGTCGGGTCTTTTCTGTACCAACAAAGTTACAAAGTACCTCCGCCTGTCTTATGACGTCATATCCTACCGGAAAGTGTGATTCTTGTTTAGGAAACTGTAGTGATTGAGTTGGAGACAAATGACAAAGCGGTGCTCTGTGGAGAGCGAAGTTACATACATACACTTCCTTATATATTGGTCTACAGTTGTGCAGGAATGACATGTGAGTGGGTACATAGGTGTGGAGAGTGTCGCATAGGAGGACAAGCGATGGACGCTTTGGGAGTACAGCCATATAATCGTGCCTTGACCTATGTTCTGCATCGGCGCCCTATGAGTTTCTTCCAACACGCGACGCGAGAAAGGCTAACAGACTTTGTTCGTGAGATTCAAAAGCTATCTTCGCCCATGATAGCAGTAGCGGCCTCGACGGACAGCCGCTGCAGGGTGTCTTCATGAGGTGCCTGACGATCAAGATGCCAGTAGCCCATCTCCTGGCCAGCCAACTCAACGAAAAAGTATTGAAGAGAGGGCGAGATCTCCATAGCCAGCTGTGCTAATTCTCTCGGATCGGTGCGCTTCAGATAAAGTTCTGTACGATGCGGGTCCTCCGCGGCGGGGCCCTTGCGGCTGTCGTACCACTTGAGACGAAGAACGAGGTGGGTGATTCGCACGGCATGTACGGCAGCAAAGATGCACTCCTAGAAACGATAGAGATCAGACATCATTTCAGTATTGATAATGGTATAGAAGCTTACAAGGACTTTAGAGGCATCTGTCGTTCCAGTTATGTACAACGTCATGACCAGCTTCTCCAATTCTTCAGGCACGGCGCTAAGAAAGGCTGGGAATTGGTTCATATCATATACAGCAGGCCGGAGGATGAGCGAGAGCGTCGATGGTCGAGCGTCCGACAAGACACTCGAGAACATGTTCTTGAAACTCGGCGTCCAGCTATCGGCCCCCGTGTTCTCCAACCATGGGATCTCGAGTCGCCTCACAGTGCAGCAGAGGCCTAACCGATATAGCATCAAAACGTCCCCCGACAAGCGCTCCATCGGGCCCCAACACTGCTCTCGCTGAGCTTGCTGGTTGACCCGGCGGTCGGCCGCGACTTGATCCATGGACTCTTCATCGCGGTACGAGAAGATAGTCAGATCTTGGAGGTTGGGATAGGCTTTGATCAAAGGACCAGTCTTCTCAAATATGCAACTTTCCGCAACGAGCGTATGCATGCAGGGGTAGACGACAGTAGTGGTGTCGCGCTGCTGATATCCGAGGACGACACGCAGCGTTTGTAGGGTAGGCGCGAACTTCTCGAGTAGCCAAACAGGGTCGACAGGCTGGTCGTAATACTGGAAAGAGATGTCGACTTTGCGTACGGGCGACTTCATCGTTTTCAGCAGCGCTGCCTCGTGGTACAGTAAGTTCCGAATGGTGATTGTATGAATAGTAGTGAGGTTAGATATCGCCCGCTGAATGCGCGAGTCGATAGAAGGCAGCCCACACCATATTTCGATATCCTCGAGATGGGGCGCGCGCTGCAAGACCTCGAGGTACAATTCTACCGTCTCTGTGTCATCGGGGTATGTTTGGACAGCAAGCTGCTTGAGCAATGAGAGTCGATCGGGCGCATCTGCGAGTAGGAACCTGCAAAGAGACCTAAGCTTTGTGTCGCTGCACATCTCGAGGCGAGGTCGGAAGAGGTATGGAATGCCAGCGGCACGCATGTCATGACACGTAGTCATCAGCGAGAGCAAGTCTTGCATCTTGTCGAGATGCGAGAGGAGCAAGACCAATACATCATAGTTGAGGTGCATGCGCTCTGGCATTGACTGTGTGTTGGATAAGCTTGAGTGTGAGTCCTGAGACCAAGCGCAGTCAGTACGTTGGTACGAGTAAGATAACCAGGTAGCGCACCGTGCTCATTGTACGTCAAAGGTAGAGTCAAGAGGGACTTGGGAGGTCTGGTGACACCCTGGTCCCCGAGAGGTTATAAGTAGGCCCGTTTCGCGCCAATAACGACCGCCGCCAGAGAATCACATCGCGAAGAGAAGCTTCCCAGCCTTCTGGAGCCCGAAATAAGCAGCCTGAAACCTCCTGAAACGCATGGTGGTAGCTGTTGACCGAATATCATGCATAGGAAAGCATTGAGTCGTGTGGGCTATGCCAAGCAATGTCGCAGCACTGAAGTCAGAAACATGTGTCGAATGCAGACTCGTATCCAGTCCCTCACCGAAAGTCGCCCGTCCACTCCCCTGTTTGGAAAGGCGGGCGGGCGGCGCCCGATCAATATTTGTCGGGAGAGGGCGGGGCGCTGGGCGCCTGCATTGTCGAAGCTCGACGTCGAAGTTGATGTTTTTCTCGCTGCTCCTTGTTTCTTCCCGTCACCTTCATGAACCCTTGATTGATATGCAACTTTATTGACCGCGCACAGCGACAGATGCAAGATGCTCGCCAGAGGAAGGTCTCTGACGGAAGACGCGATTCTGGCTGACCCTGCTCTGAACTTTTCAAGTCATCGGTGAGGCTTGAAGCATCTTCCTTGACTGTTGATCGTGTATTCGACGCGTTCTTGGATTAGGATTTCACAAAGTATCCATGTTTTACGCATTTCTTGTTCTTGTTCACTCTCTGACTTCTCCATATCTTAAGGTTTGCTGCCAAGAAAGTCAAGAAAGAGACAGAGGACGGACGGCATGAACTCCCGCTTTGACCGTATGATCGAAACTGTGAATGTGATCCATGGCACTCAAAGCACTAGCCGTTCTAAGCGTCGAAGAGCTGCAAGTGGTTCATCCTCTACTGCAAGTTATGATATGCCGAGGACTCCCGTCGACGTCTACAGCGCTCTAGAAGGAGGTCGCTTGGGCGAAGACTTCTCTGTATTGAAGCTGAGACCTTTCTCCCTGCAACAGGAGAGCCCCGATCTTGTTCAAACCTACCGTGCTACGCGGAGTACGCTGGATACTATAACACGCTATAAATCGCCACAAGATGCTCCTCCTGCATGGCTCACCACGACAGTCGCTACGCTTGGTCCAAATCATCCACTCAGGGACCTAATCCCAACGCCAGAGGCGCATATACTCAGCTCAAACGTACGCGATGATGCGTATATAGCTCCAGAACCCTCCCTACCTCTACGGCATACGCTTATTTCTCGTCGCGAAGACGACGTCTTCGCTTTTCGTCCGCCGTCTCGACCAGCATCACCTCCTCGTGAATATATGTCGCCACATCTGCTCTATCAGGCTCCTGGAACTCCACAGTATCGAGACGATACGACAAGTGTTACCGGGCATAACATATACGATGCGGGCTTCAGCCTTCCGCTACACCTCTCAAGTCCTGCCTCGCTGCACTCTCCTGTTATACCTCCTCCGCACATCCAATCCCCTCCTCTTGTGTCACCATTCATGCTTTGGGACGACGAGCAGAGTGATTACGAGGATGGTGCGACCTTACTCCAGGAGGCTGGTAACCTAGACAGCATGCCGTTCTCGAAGCCTGGTCCGTTGGCAAGTAGTAAGGTCCATTCAAGTTCTAGTCGAACGTTCAACAGCGTAAACACCGGATCTATGAGCAGCTCTGTCGTCGACACTTATGATACTCCGACCCTTACCCCACCGTTTTCCAGGCCAGGACCTTTAGTCAAACCATCGTCCGTCGTGTCAAATTCGACTCTGTCTGTGGATAGACGGCGACCCAAGTCACTTGCGCCACCCATCGTCCCTGTCTCCCTTTCGCGTCCAGCTCGCAAGACAACCGAGTCTCTAAGTGGATCAGATGACGGCATTGGAAGATCACCGCTCGCCGGTATATCGTGGTCTGGCTCCCCCTTGTCGTCGTCGTCGTCGCTCGCACTTGCTCATCAAGCGATCGTACCGCCGACTCGGAATATCGGGACCCTGACCGCGCCTGTTTTCCACTACACGACTCCCGTACATGCGACACGCCCTGTGCAACCTACATCCAGGGTTTACTTTGATTCCCCGATGGAGGACCCGGTCAGTTCTGATCCTTTAGAAGAGTCTGACTACGCACTCGATCTGGACTACGGCTCTCTCGACTTTCGCTGGGAGCGGTTCGATAGGACCGAACATAATCGCCCCAAGGGAGGTCAAGGCGCAGACTCATCAATACCTCCGGTCTTGATCGATGCCGTTCAGGATGTTGAAGACGCTCCCTCCGACGAGGTTTCTGGACGAATTGAAGGTTCTTCCCAGCCTTGTGCCCCAATCCTACCGTCTTTTCGGACGGGAAGTCAAGAGACTGCAGATTACAGCATCCGCGTCGAAGATATTGCTGATGGTGAAGAGAACATACCCGCCGTGCATAGCCTTCCTGACGTCGGACGCCCCTCTGTGACTTTGGCCCTTCCTCAGAAGGAAGGTGAAGAAGGACGAGCGTCTTCACTTCACGCAACCGCCGTTTCCCCGCCGCTAGGAAGCGCAGTCACCGTTGTGGGGTCGCCTGGACAATTGTCTGCGGAGAAGCCCGAGATACTCACCTTTGATACCCAGGATGCTACCTTTGACTCGGTGACAATGCCGAATCTCATTATTCCTGTGTGCCTCTCGACTGACGTGTCTTTCTAGCCTCAGGATATTTCCTACGCCGGACCCAAGACGCCGACCAAACAAATCGCAAGAGGCATACCGAGCACACCGCCCGCACGTCGCGCCTCTTCTCCCTGGCCTGTGCGCGCGCCGTCTGTTCCCCCGATTGCTGTGTTGAACGAACGTGGAGATGTCGAGGACGTGGAAACCGCGCCGAAGCTCTCACAAAGCTCGGATGATAGCATTGAGTCTTGGTCCGCTCTGTGATGTTGACATTTTGATATCGCAATGCACAGCACCGCGCCATCAAGCATAGTCGTTCCGTGAGAAGGAAGAGGAGAACAAAGGGCTTTTCGGAATCCGCGCCACATACGGAACGGCCGAGAGGTGGGCGCTCATCATGCTGCAAGAATCGGCGCTTACTCAACGAAGTTAGAGTAGAGGAATACCGTTCCACTCTCTCATATGCTCTCCTCCTCGAGTGTTAATGCATGCATATCGTATAAAAAACTCCAGGAAACTGTGACGTTCTCGTAGAGCAGCGTCGGCGACGGAGGATCCACGATTTTGACTGGCCAATTCGCCGGCGCGTCGACTTATGGCTAGCGCAGGTGTCAACAGCCGTAACGCCGTGGGAAGTCAGCGAGTGGCACACTTCAGTAACGCGGCATATCACAGTATATCACACTCGATCGCAGTGCGCCAAGCAACGTCAAGATTTTCCTTGGTGAACAGCGCGCCTTTGTGACCTCACCCCGAAGTCCGGAAGATAGCCAGCAAATAACAATATCCACGGAGGTAGGAGGTCTTTGTGACTTTGTCTGTATTCACCGCAGCTCTGGAAGCGGTTCGAAGAGAGGCAAGTTAGCCCGTCGATCGTCGTATGCTGTACTTCAAATGTTCTAATTTAGATCCGCCTTTGAGGCCGCCTCTCGTTTGATCACTCCATGGGTTAGGGCACACACTCCTCGTGGATCACGGGCGCAACGGTCAGGCCATGTCTTGCCATGTCTACGCCACTCACAGAAAGAATTGTCTTCTTCAGTACAATCTAACTCCGCCCCAGTCACCCTTTGATTTCATTTCGCGAGGGTGGACAATGCAAACATCTGAGTACGTACGTGGACCATGAGGAAGTGTTCTCCACACCTTACCCGTTATAGTCTCGCTAAAGGCCAGGTTTTCGTAAGAAGCGGTGCTGATAACGGTGCAGTCGTGCACGCATCGCTTCCTGCATTGTAGACATTCATCTATACAATGAATATGTGAAACTGATGTTATGGCATGAACAACAGAGCCGGCGTTCTTCTCCAAATTCAGTCCCGCCACTCGTCGGTTTTATGATGGCAGCTCTTGGAGATGAGAGCAACGTGCTGCACGATGGGTCTCATCGAGCTCGCATATATAAAGCTCAACTTCCTTACTGAGATCCCCACTGCAGCAAGCTCGTCGACTCCCTCTACCTCTCGCCGATATCTACCTTCCAGCTCACCCTCCATTTTCTAGTTCGCTCTCCCACCCATCCCTCGCCTTTACCCACTTCCGCAACCTTCAAGAAGACAGCTGATAATGGCATCGACCCCTTCGACAAGTAACTTGCCCATTAACTTCGAAGAGGACGACGACAAGTACTTCCCTGACCCTGACCGTATGTTTGATCTGACATCATCTCGATATCCACTCTAACGGTACTTATCCACAGCGAACATGCACCCAGTACTGCCCGATCTCCCTGACGGCTATACTCGTATTGGGGTCAACGACCCCTACGGGAATTGTGGCCCTGGTTTCGTCAAATACCGCGGCGCCGACAACAAAACTCACGTATGTAACGCCTTATGCCTCTATAATATATTCGCTCATTCGTCCCAGTATGCCTGCTGTATCTGCAATCCGCGGTTTCCGTTCCATTGGATAGATCGTCCCGACAAGCACTGCCCATGTCTGGACCATATCATCATAGTAACCAAGTCGGGCCACAAAATCACGACTTTACCATACTACGAATGTCCAGTAGAGCTATGCATTGCCTAGTGAGTAAAACTTTTTCGCGTTCCTCTCTCGCTTAAGTTGCTCTGAATTCTGACGAAACTTTTCCAGCCCCTTTGGAAGAAGGGAAGTATGCCTAGACCACTGTAAAAATACTCACCCGAAGGCATTGAAGAAACTTGTTCTGGCGCATAATTCCAATCTAGCTAGAAATCCGAGCCAACGTGAATGGTCTGGAGCCATCACCGAGCTCTGTCGGAAGCAACTACGACCAGAAGTTGCATGGTATTATGAGCCAGGACAGAAAAAAGTCAGAGAGCTAAAAGCCTTCTTGAAGGGAAAGTTCAGGGAACCAGCAGGTAGCTATCCCAGCCTCTTCTCCGTCCCTCAAACTGATCACCTTTTCGCAGCTGACTTGGATGCAGATGCAGCTGGAAATGTACACCAGTCTGACGCGGAGACCATCCATTCACCGACATCCAACCTCCCTCAACCTAGTGGCTCTCGTCGCAACCAGAAGTCGGGTCGCACAACGTCGAGCACGCAGACCGCTCGCTCTCGGAGGAAACGCGTAGGTTCTGCTCTTCGAGGCGCTCCTCAACATCCGGCGCCGCAAAGCGGTTCGTCTCTCGATAGCCTGCCTCAAACGCCAACACAACTCTTTGATGCAGCTCCCGTCCGAAGGCATCCCAGCATGCCACTAAGGCTTCCTGCACCCTTTGGGTTTGGGATGGACGCCTCTGCTGTCAGCAGCACGGCGACACATCTGTCTCCGCGAATCGGGAAGAGGCGGCTCGCTCCGGCGGGACCTATAGTACTTCCCACTCTGCTTGACCTCTCTGAGCTCGCGACCATTCCTTCAGCCTCCGAGGATGAGGTGCGACGTCCAAGAAAGCGAGCAGAAAGATCCAGGAACATGCCTCCGCCCACCAACCCCCCGCTCGCCCCTCCGCCCACCCCCATAGCACTCCCCCTGCCTCTCAACCTCACTGTACCCACTTCAGGTCCGTATTATGAGGTGCAACGACCAAGGAAGCGGAGGAGGCAATCCACACCTATCAAAGCGCCGCCTGCTTCTATGCCGCCCGTCCCTGCGTACCCAGTATCTGAAGATCCTTTCGAGCAGGCCATTCAGGACCTCCAGATGATCACGAAAGTCCTTCACGAAGGACCTGTTCGTGATATGTCCTCGCCCAGTATCTTTCCGGCTGCTGAAGCACTAACTGAGGGCCCCGCTCTGGCGCGCGAGATGGTCTTTGAGGCGGGATTCGGGGAGATGCACACTGATCTCGCAGCCTTTCCCGGCATTGTGTCATCCTATCCCGTGTCATCCTTGGTAACCGCTGGCTCTGGATCAATGATCACTTCGAACTTCCCTTTCGCTACCTCAAGCATTGCAGGCCCATCTACCGCTGCATCGGGTTTCCCCATCTCTTCACTCGCTCTTCCCGTTCTCCCGCTAAGTGCGAACTCCAAAACGCCTTCCATGATCTTGGCCTACCCATCGGTCGCAGCTTCTCCTGCTAGACACCCTACTCAAACCTCTGCGACACCGGCCGTGGCAGGCGAGAACAGGAGCGAAGTTCCGTCCTCGTCGTCCTCGCGCACTGAATCTCACAACCGCTCCACTGCTCCACTGTCATGCGCGAAACACGACTCATCCGAGAAGCACAATACTACATCCCAACGCGCGAACAACGTCACACTTGCCTCAATAACTAACAAGGTCACTCCGGCTGAACTGGACCCATACTATGTGTACAACCCGGAACACCATGATGATGATGAAGACGCCTATTTCCAGCGTATGCTTGATTCGTGGCACGGCTTCTAGCTGTATCGTTTCCCTTTTCCTCTTCATGCCTCACTTCTGTATACCCATCACACGTTACACTTATTTATACCAAATTTAAAGTGCCTCCATCATCCTTCAACATATATCTATTCACATACCTGTATTTATTGTTGCAATCATTATTTATTTCATATATGACAGTTTCTCAGGAAGATACTGGTCAAATGCGAATATTGAGTGTATCGTGCCAGAACGCAGCCGAGCTGAATGGACTAAGATATGCGTGTTGGAAGTGACGTCGGCGATCAAACGGGCGGGCCCGACGATCTGTCGGGACTCGGAAGGTGGCGTGCAGCGTCGGGCGCCCGTCAACAGTTAGAACTTAGCTCCCATTATGGCACATATAGTGTGCAAAAAATAAAATCCTGTCACCTGCAACATGTTCTATATTTCGTGAGTTTGCGACAGCATGTTTGCTGTCGATAAGAAGTTGCTTACTACATATTTGTTGACGTGTGCGAGTGTGAGACATGTTTATCAAGGTAAATAGGCTGCATGTTCGGCATGCAGTAGGCTGTCGACATCACCCATACCATTAAAATTGTGGCCGGTTTTTGT
>JAAIFI010000227.1:0-53526 GCA_011032875.1 Phlebia tremellosa
GTCCAGCTGTCACTTGGCGTGTCCGAGTCTGTGTCCTCGATGAGTTTGTTGCAGGGAGGTTGCATTTCTGTGTTCTGCTCAGGAGCGTTTCCTGTGCTATTGCTTGTCTGTTGAGTAACTATTGGTTGATTCTTGGTACTGTTTATGTGCCAAACCAGTTTGGTGCGGGACATCGTGTGTATAATGTGAGCTGTGACCGTCCATAAGAAGCACCCGAGTACGGCCGTCGGCCTTCGCCTTTGTCTGTGCGTCAAAGTTCACCTCTATCCACTGACGAGCGACATCACCGTCAGTCCATCCATTCGGTGAACAGGCAAAGCTGCATAGTAGTATTGAGTAAGTCTTCAGACAGATAATTTACTACTGACCTTGCATGAGCGACATTATCTTGCCCCCATGCGGCCTGAAGGTTTTGACCCTTGAAGATGATCAGCGGATCAAGGGTGGTGCCATCTGCGCAGATTGTCACGACAACAGTGACATTTTCACAATTTGCACCACCCTGCTTGTGCTGAGTCTTGACACCGCGGCCTCCAATAACACGCTGTCGGCCCTGGTTTGATGGAGGGAAGCCACTCTCGTCCATTCCATAGATATCTTTCCGCCTGATTCCCATTCCCACAATCCATTTCTCCACTAGGTCAAACCAAGCTGCCACTGCCTCTGGATTTAGAGAGCGTGCTCTCTGCGTGTCAAGAGGCCGACTCCAATGGGTCTGGAGCTCTTCCCGATGGCGATCCAGAAAGCGGTAGATCCATTGCCCTCCTATGGGTTCATATTCGTCACCATGCTTGACATGCAAGATAGCGTTGGCGTATATTTCGAGTGCGCTATGATGCAGTGGAAAGCCATGATCGGCTGATTCCTTCGCAAAGTCTACAAGAACCCGCTCTTCAGTCGGTGTCAGCCTCTGCTTGGAGGCATTAAAGGCACTCATCGTGACACCTCCATTAACCAATCTTCCCAGGGTCCAAAAGCCGACCTCAAACTTCTCCGCAATCTTGCGTAGACCGAGCTTCTTTGTGCCCTCCGGTTTGGCTTGTTCTTGTACATAAGCATCTACAGCCTTCTGCATATTCGTGTTGTCTGCTCGCCCCTTTGTGATGTTTTTCACGCGGTCGGAAAGTGCCTTGAATACCATCGCAGAAGCGAAGGAATAGAATGATTGACAGATGACAGCCTGATGTACCCGGCACAACACTGCAAGGCAGCGCCCGTCACGTGCTTGTCTGCGCTGTCACGGTTAAGACCTTACAGACCAGCCATTGTGATGTTTACCTTGTGTAGCTTGCACTACATTCTTTTACAGAATAAAAATTACATTGTCTCTTGCTACAGAAAGCATTATAACAGTACATGTACTTTGTTCGGCAGCTTTATTAGAGGAATTTGTTGTAAAGCTGTCCGAAAACTTGCCATTTATGAAAATAGGCTTAATCCTCACAGACTATGGCATCTCTAGAGCTGAGTTTGATCTTGAAACCTCCAATTTTTTATGCACAGCATTATATGTAACAAAATAATATTTACATAATTTTTCTATGATTTCTACTCTGTTGTATGAAGTGCAACAGTCTGGTGTGTCAAGGACCGGTGGTGTGTCAAGAAGCGCTAGTACACTGTAACGGATAACAGATTTTTCAGAACCGACTACGTTACATAATGTAGCTCAGGTAATCAAAGAATACCCCGCCGGCCCGTGACCATCATGCCTCGACTCTTGGGCGCTAAGCCTTCGGATCCTTTTATTAGAATCAGGATTCAGAACACTGGAGAACTGGTGAGACTCTAGAGAGCTCGACGGCTCCCTCTAGGACAATTACGATAACCCTTCATCTTGTAATATTGTCTATACGTTCAGTACATGATAGCTCGGGCAGCCTCCACATTCAACTCGATCCGAGTAAAACAAATCACCGCACGCGCATGCAATCCCACTTCTAGTACAGTGTTTGACGGCTCCTTGAGCCACTCAATTTTGGTCAACCTATACTGCGGCCTTTTTCTATTGAAGTTACTATTGTTTTGCATGAATTGAAAGCTGCATTTCTCTGCTACACTAAACAATATTTTGAAATGCAGCGTATTGGTGGTTACCTCGCAATGTATGTTTCTCTATGTCAGGCCGGCGCGAGCTTCGGACACTCCTTAAGCCACTTGCCTATTTTGGAAGTAATTCTGGTGGGAGGCGCCTATTTTTGGCTGGGACATCAGCGATTGATCCAGATAAGCGCCGTTATTTTCGAAATTGTCTGTCTTGAGGCACTCTGTTGCTATTGCTGCACTCATAGATAATTCAATCTTTACAGAATCTTGCAGTAGAGTAGGGGAATATGATACAATAATTTAGAGATTTTTTGTAAAATTTTAAGTGAGGAATTGATTGACATAGAATGACGAGTGTGTCATCCGCCTCTGTGAACCCCTCAGTGCTTGCCTTCGTTCGTATCATATCGTGCATGAGAACATTAGGCTCCAATGCGACATATTTTGCAATCTTTTCGTGGTCGAGATATTTGATTGTGTGACCATGCCCTGGCATACGATAAGCTTCGATTCTGCTCGACTGTCTCAAAATTATACGTACCTGCACCGATATTGAGTACTTTACCATATGCATTGGATGTTATCAGCGTCTTCTTCAGCTCGCTATTATTTCCATCGACCCCATCGCCATAAAGCATCCATACATAAGACATGAATACTCTTGACAGCTTGCTGGGATAAAATATGAGCGATGGCGCAGCGTAGATAGCCTTGATAGTGGAAATAATAGCAGTTCGGAGACAGGCTCGAATGTCGCCGGTAAGTGCTAAAGCGTTGGACAACTTCATTGTGTTCAAGGAGGTGAATGATAATGGGGAGGGGGGAAGAAGACAAAGATGGAGGTAGGGTGTAAAAAAACGGGATGCTGACAGACTACGCACTAGGAGGAAGACAGATGGCACCATCTGCAGGGCTGCGCAAGTGTGTCTGACTCAGAGCTTTGTTCACGAACTTGCCAACCTGATGCCGCCATACGTTTCCCTCGTCCTCGCGGTCTTTGCCCTATAGTCTCTCGAGGCCAAATCTCTATCTTCCGGATACAAAAATTGGCCCAACAGTATAATTGACATCATTCATTGGACATATCGTACACTCACTCAGTCCTTAACCCTGCGCGGCCGATTTGTATGAGCGCGCGCCGTCGTGGTGCGGGAGCCCGTACGAGTTTGTCTTGTTCCAAGAGTGTTTATATCAGCATGTCAGTGGAATGCATCGAGTTCAAGTGAATTACAGATCGTATATCGTTAAATTTTGGATAAGAACCGGTGATATAGAATCATGCGCGAAACGCGGCTACAAGCAAGCGGGAGCCTGAACCACAGGACTTGCCTTGTTTGGGATCGCACTTCCTGGCGCTTATACGCACGTCACTACTGAACCGGGGTGCCTGTACCTGGCTTGAACCGCTTGACCACCAGGTTGTGGAGAACAGAATGTGAACCCGAAATCTTTTCCCTCTCCACCACCACCAACAAGGCTATAAAACATACCATACACATGACCTTAACGAACTCCAAACCTACACCCTATTTGTACTACTGAACTCCTCATTTACCCTACAGATACCACGGAGGAAGTTTGATACCCAGTATGAGTTCTACTAGCTATGCCAACACCCCTCTGGAGCCGTCGCCTCCCTCGACAACGCGAAACACCTCTCCATATTCCGATCCTAACAAAATTGAGCGGTCGCCGTCAGCACACTCGCACCTCTCCGTCCACCCATCTCGCGCAACCCGCCCACTACCTTTCTTCCACCCCACCCGCGCGGAATTCCTGAGGCACTCCTCAGGTCAACCAGACTCCACAGCAGTAAGTGCCTCTCGATGGTCGTCACGCGCCTCGCGCAAGAATCGATACTCGCCAGAGCAACTGCATGTCCACCGCCAGCATGAACTGTCCCTTGAGAAACCTGACCCGTCAGCTTCCTCACTTTTTCTCATCGAACAGCGGATTCGGCATCAACACACGAGGTTGAAGGTCGGCTTGACGTACGACGTATCATTCTGGGTTGCGGTGACGTTTGTACTTGGTTCGTCTGCATGGGTACGTCGATTTGTGTCTTGTTCATCGCGGCTTCGCTGAATTTACACCAGATAGCCAATGGGTTCATCCTGTACTTGCCTCTATCTCCTACACCGGTATCTGACCATACTGCTGCCGCTGCCGCCATGGCCTTTGTTGGAGGAACACTTTTCGAGATCGGAAGCTACCTCATGTACGTTGAGAGCTTGAATACGGGACATGAGGAGCTTTTCGGCAAAGAGCTATTGGGACTGGTAGAAGGAAAGGCACATACGCAGAGGATAGAAGACGTCGAGTCTTCAAATGAAAAGGGACAGTGTAAGAGACGGTTCAGATGGTGGTACGTTCTCTGTCATCATAATGCTACATCTCTCGCTCAACATATAATATAGGGGCCTTGGATCCTTCCGAGAACTCGGCTTTCTTGCGTCTTTTGTTCAGATGTGGGCAGCCAGTATTTTCTGGGTTTCCACGCTGTACGTTCTCCGTCCTCTCCTATCTGTTGCACCCAGCTTTCTTAATGTGTTTGCATCTGTCTGCAGAACTGGCCTTCCCGGAGTCATCCCGAATCTCGCAACATCACCGCCCACCGCGATCGCCGACGTCTTCTTCTGGACGCCACAGGTCCTTGGCGGGATAGGCTTCACGATGTCCAGCCTCCTCCTCATGATCGAAGTGCAACGAAAATGGTGGCTCCCGAACCTGACGAGCTTAGGATGGTACGTATCTACCCTCACCCTAGTTCAATCGAACCTGAGCCGATCATCTCGTCTTCACAGGCACATCGGTCTATGGAACCTCATCGGCGCGATCGGATTCTTGCTCTGCGGTGCCCTCGGGTACGCCGCCATATCCTCCTCCAAGGCAAGTCTATCCTCTTCTCTGCCGTATCGCCCTGACAACGAGACTGACGACGGAGCAGGCCAACTACGAAAGCGTGATGTCCACGTTCTGGGGCAGCTTCGCGTTCATGATCGGGAGCTGCATCCAGCAGTGGGAGACGCTCTGGCGTGAGGACCCTGATTCGTCTGATTCATCCACGGCTACTGCTTCGTCGACATGATACACGCGAGCGTGCGCAGGATTTCGAATTCGATTCTCTCATGGGACATTCAACATTACTATATCACTATGGATTGGGCATGTAGCATCACTATACACGGAGTGCGTTACTGATTATATCTTATATACTACTATAAATTAGGATCGTGAGGGTGGTCAACATCTCGACTGGTTCCCCCCTTTGATGATTCACGTTCGTTGGCAAGAATTTAACGATTGGTGGTTACGCTGAATCAGTGTGAGGCGGGTGGTCGTTTCCACGCGGGAGGTGATGAAGGGGGTGTACTTGCCTGTCAAGGCAATCCACTACGACGGGATCTTTCACGCTCACCATAACACAGTGAAGGACACCTCTCGAGGTTCTCGGTACGGTCTGACCTTCTCGCTAGGCTCAACCTCCAAACTCTGACCACGGTTTTTTTGTTCGTAGGCTGTGAGCGGACAGACATCATGCAGACCCTTGGCAGTAAGTTATCTTGTCTAGATGGCAGATGACGCATATGTTACAAAATAGGCTGACAGGAAGCTTCTGATCCTAACAGCAACAAACGATGCACCGCCTCGGCTTGAACCCAATGCAATAGACCGCAAGACAGATAAGACGATGGTTCATCTAGATGCGATGTTGAAGATGCTGGTTGCTGATCTGAAGACCATTATCTTTGTATATAGTTGACCCTCTTTGTTCTCAGCGCGATACAAATCTTTCCTGGCCCCGCCCCGCTATCCACTCGACAGTCCTGGTGGTCCTACGTGGCTGCTGGAAGTAAACGGTGTTCCCAGAGTGCTTTAAGAGGTATGTAAAGATGTCGACACATGTTCACATGGTTTGCTTATGATGCGTACAATAGGTAAACCAGTATGAGGCTTGAGCTGAGGTCCGTTCTTGGAGTGAGTCTGTGGTGTTATTTGTTATCTGTGACCTGAACTTCCTCAGTAATATCTCTGCTTTTGAGCTAACAAATTCATTCGTCAGGATTCCGGTGATGCGAATTCCACAGGCTTTGAGACGGGAAGTTCTACCGGCACACCGTCAGACCGCAAGCGTACTACCTTGTATATCGGGGCATTTGCAGGGCTTTGCGGGCTTGTCGGTCTACTTCTGTTGGCCAATCTTATATTATGTTTTATACGGAAGAGGGAGGCCAAGCTCTCACCATCAGGTCAGAATTTATGTCGCTCTGCACTGCTTTCCTGTCAACACTGATGCACAGTTATCTAAGACCGTCCGCTACCAAGTGCGAATGAGGCAGCTCATGAAATTGTAGAAATCAGCAGCAGACATCAAAACTATAGCGATCAGGCCACCATCAGTGGGCATCATTTCTCTCAGAGGGATACTTTGATCCTACCCTCTGGGCCGGTACAAGGTCTTATAGAGCAAGGCAGATCGCCAGCTACATCCAAAGTAAGACTGGACTACGCTGAGTAACGTCTCTCAACCAATCTCATGGCCACACACAGGGTACTACTACAGCCGAAGCATATTCCATGGTATCGCAATCACCGTGCGATCCCTGCGACGCTGCAACCTCTGACGGAGGGAGTACAATCTTCACCCTTCTACCTCCTTACAGTCCTAGGTCATGGACGATGGACGTGACACCGACTGCAATGGCAAGGAGGTTCAGAAGACTCAATTCGCTAGGCAGCCGCAGGACCCTGAACTCTTCGATCAGTCTAGGGTCGAGCTCGCGCTCAACTTTACCACCGTCCTATAAAGAAAACGGTCGTTGAACTAAGGCCTATATACATTTCAGAAGCCAGATGCACAAAACGGTATACCCTAGACAGATTCATAGCAACCTCCATACATTCCAGAGACACCAGAATATTTATTTGTCGAGATGAGCGTATACGGTTGGGTAAAGAGACAGGTCATGTTTCCGGAGCCACGTAGCAAGAGCAGAGCGGCGTGTCGTCTATCTTCCAAGTAGAATTCATATGTTCAAGCTGAGGATAATTATCAACTTGCGTTATATAGCAACAGCTGAAAGCGTACCTTTTCGAAAAGCGGATAACACCACGGCTATGGAGCCTTGGTAGCAGCATGGCGACAGTTTCCTTGTCTGCGTCTCGAATGCGTTTGTGAATAAATGTGACAGTCCTCAGCTGTCGAAGATCCAATATGCTGCCTTCCACTGCATTCGCAGCGGAACCCATGCTCATAATCACTTGGTCGATATTTATCATGTCAGGGGAGAATTCAAGAAAGAGGTCTTGAATAGGGATAGGACAGCATGTAGCGAGGACATCGGCAATATGCTTCCACATGTGGACGAGGGAGAGTGGCCCGCCGTGGTAATCTTGTACGTCTAGTACGAACAAGTCGCCCAGTACAAGGGACTGGAGTCTCGAAGCATACTGCAAACGAAGTGCAGGAAGTATGTTGACTAAAAGAAGTTCAACAGAGGAATCCAACAAGCACAACAGATTGCTCACATCCTCCCAAAGCCGTATAACTAGCATCTATGTCGAGGTGGACAAGATTTTTGCACGTGTCGGCGATGACTCGGGATATCGCTTCGGCATCACTGTGGCTCTCTATAGACCGTAGGCGCAGCGAACGCACATTGGATAGAGCATGCGAGTTGCGTAGCAACTCCAGGGCGCATGCGATCGAACGTACGGACCGCAGGCAAAGAGTGTGCGGTTGAATGGCGAGCGGTAGTAAACCGAGAGGTTCGGGATCGTCCAACGTCTCCTCTTCAAATGCTATATCGGACAACTCCAGTATATCAACTCTGGAGAAGAGCCACAGGACACTGAGAACGGCGTCCTCGTCGGCACAAGTTGGCATCTCGACGACGAGTTTGTGTATCTGGATTTTCACGTCTGGTTCTGAAAGATCGAATGGCGATATCCTGATATCAGATAAGCGGAGAGTATGGACCCTTGGCAAGCAGAGCAATATACTGTGAAGAATATCTGGGGGAAAATATCCCTCTTCTGGGTTCCACGGCGGGTCGAGAGGCGCACCGAAACCTTTGGGAAGTTGGAGTGTGAGCTCCCGGATACAACCAGATATTTCACTGTTGCCCTGTACAAATTCCAGAAGTTCTTCCGGCTCGATGGAATCATCATCTTGTGTCATTATCTTGGAGTCGGATATGACGACCGTCATAGAGCGAAAGATATGTCTGCGGGAGAGACGTAGCCACGACTTGCAGACCAAACTGCAGGAGAGAAGACTCTGTTTATCTATCCAGTCCGCACTGTCGAACTGCTCGAGCATAGTGTCCACCAATTCCTCCGGAAGAGTATCCATCTGCTATGGGAGACACGCCAAGCCTACTTTGAAGTAAGTCGAACAATAGTATAAATGAGAGTTAGAGAAGGGAACGATCCCGTTGTCTGAATCAAATCAAGTGCCGCATTGCGGCAGCATTCCATCTCTGGCAGCTAGTACTAAGACGCCAGAGCGGTCGGGGTTCCAACCGTAAGTGGGAACGATCTCAGCAAGTGGTCCGAGTCATCTAGTTTGGTTTACAACATGTACGTTAACCGTCCCAACTTATTATACTTCAAAGGTACATGAAAGTATGCACTGATGAATTGGAAACAATTGAGACGTTAGTGAGACGTCGGGACGTGAAAGTTTCATCCATATCCATAATTCTCTACACATGTGCGCGACGCGCAATAGAGCGGGCGCGTGTCACACTCAGTGGGATGTCAGGCCTAGATATCCAGACTGTGAAGAGCTGTTAGCATGTATCCATAACCATCCCTAAGAGCGCACCTTTCCAAAAAGCGTATAACACCACGAGTATGGAGTCTCGGTAGCAGCATAGCGACCGTTTCCTTGTCTGTGTCTCGGATGCGTTTGTGAACAAATGTGACAGCTCGCAGTTCTCGGAGATTCACTATACTCTCCTCCATTGGCCCAGCAGCGAAACGCATGTTCGCTAGCACTAGATTGATAGTTACGCGGGGATCGAACTCAAGAAAGAGGTCGCGGATAGGGATAGACTGGCACGTAGCCAGGAGATCTGCGAGATGCTTCCAGATGGGGACACAGGTAAAGCAACCATGAACGCCGTAACATTGCTCGTTTGCGAACAAGCCGCCTAGAACAAGAGACTGTAGGTTTGCAGCGAACTGTAGTTGAAGTGCTGGAGGTACGTCGACTATTAAGATGTTCAGAAGATGAGGACAACGATCACAATTGAATTGCTCACGTTTGAACACCGAGATAGCCCAACCGACATCAAGGTCAAGGTGTACAAGGCTCTTGGACGTGTCTGCAATGACACGAGATACTGCTTCGGCATCATCATGATCCTCTACGCGTCGCAGACGTAGTGAATGCACATTGGAAAGTGCATGCGAGTCTTGGAAGACTTTTAAGAAAAGTGCGATAGAAGACACCTCTTGCATACGAAGGGTGTGCGGTTGAATGGAGACCGGTAAATTGAGAGGGCGAGGGTCGTCGGACATCTGCGTATCATATTCTATGTCTGCTAACACCAACACGTCAACTCTGGAGAAAAGCCCGAGGACATCGAGCATGCCATCCTCGTCGACGGAATGTGGCATCCGGATGATGAGTTTGTTTATCTGGAGTTTCTGGTCCGGTAATTCGAAAAAGGAGGGCATGATGATATCGCATAGCCGGAGAGCGTGTAGCCGAGGTAAAGAAAGCAGGATGCGATAGAGGGTATGCGGCGGGAAGCATCCCTCAGAATGTTCCAACTGTCTGTCTTCTGCCCAATGCTCGAGATCGACTTGGAGTGTGAGCTCTCGGATACAACCGGATATTTCAGCAGCACCACATATGAATTCCAAAAGCTCTTCCGGGCTACGAGGTCGGCGTTGTTGTAAATTTTGCTGAAAGTAGGATACGACAACTGTTATGGATCGAAAGAGATGTCTCCGTGTGAGATTTAGCCACAATTTGCAGACTAAACTGCAGGAAGCAAGGCTCCGTTTACCCATCCAGGTTGCACTGTCGAGCTGCCCGAGAATAGTGTCGACCAATTCCTCTGGAAGAGTGTGGTTGTCCATCTGCGATGTTCGACCCGTTCTCCAAGCTTGAAGATACGTAGTAAATGAGTGACTGACCTTTGGTTGTCCGCTCGGGGATAACGGAGTCAGAGCAGTGACACGTTGGGGCAGCATTCAATCTCAGCTGGCTAACCCCAGGTGGTCGGAGTTCAATCGGAGTCTCCAACTACGTCAACCTTAGTATCTTGAACTTCATGTGCTTGGAGCCGAGTCGGACGGTTTAATGATTATAGAGGATATCGGTCACTGGATTTGTAGCGCAAGGCTATACTGACGAGTTGAAATTCTCCAAGTATACAGCACAAGGTACATGACGAGGCAGTCAGACTGTAGGTTCCACTGGCACCGGATCGGTCTGCACAGACTGTTTAGTGGTATTCAACGTAAGAAAATGATGCTAACCTCCATCGTGTTTTCATCGGCTTCTTTTTCTTTGTGGCTATGTATATTTGACATAAATAGCTTGGACAGGTGCACCGAGCCTTGGAATCGGTCTTGCATAGTGTGTCGAGAATTGAGTAGAGCCAACATAGAGTTGAGCATCACTGAAACATATTCTGAGTATGTCTCGGTTTCCATATTCCACGGTAATAGCATTTGTGCTTACATTTCTGCAATACTGTCGCAAACACAAGAAATACGTAGTTGTCTGGAGCCACTGCAAACTGGTTCAAGGTGGATGAAGCTCATACAGATGTAGAGAATGCAGACACGTACTGCAATAACTGATGCCACTGCTACTGCACTGTCGATGGTTCAGTACCAAAAAGATCCAGCAGTCATGTTGGTCCCACCTCGTTAGAGCACAGGTATTGATGGTGTACATCATTAGAACTGTGACGACTGAATCGGCCCTAGACATTCTGTCAATATAACACTTTCTGGAAGGCTGACGATTGGTAGCTTACCTTTGTACTCCTGTGCGAAGGCGCTTCAAGAGGACACTCATCGCTACCGCAATGATGATATCTGCTACACTTCGTGCGCCAAATGTTGTATACCACAGCCACTAGTCATCAGCCTGGGTCAGACAGTGGCACTGCTTCAACAACTGTGAACCTACACCGTATCGTGCATGAAACTGAACGAAAGTATACAAGCTTACGGCTCTATCCTCGAGTCAGACCAATGCAAGTGCTCTATTGTCAAGCGCACTCACCCTAAAACAGATATAGCTGCACAGGATCAGGTAAGACCGAGCATTCTGACTTATCCTACTCACCTACGCCTGCCCCTTGAAAAATATATATCAGAAGCGTCGTTGTCTATAATAATAGATGAAACGTACCGAACGAAGCTACCATAGCAGTGATCTGTACAGTTTCAACGATCTCACATCATCTAAGCCTGCTTGATGCACTTACCAACGCCAGGACTAAAACTGTTGAACCACCCACTACATAGTATACAGTCAGTAAGCGAAACCAAAGAGAAGTGTTTAGATTCACGTTTCTTGATCCGGTAGATGTATACTCTACAAACATTCAATACTAGGGCGCAGAAAAATATGTCAAAAATTGTACCCTGTTACAGCGACATCGCTGAGAACCTGGAAAAAACTATCAGATACTCTTGAAAATTGGCTGCAGCGGGCGGCGGACAGCGGGGCTCACCACAGTGACGAGCTCTGCCTAGGCAGCAAGGCCACAAATTATGAATATGAGTTGTTCGATGACACACATCGAGATCTTACGAGTAGACTCCTGGGAATTCTTGCGTCATTTAAAGATGCGTAGGGTCAGGTTAAGAAACCTACCACGGCGCTGTTCTGGAAGGGATCGGATTCGTAAAGTTCGAAATGACCCAGAAATAGACCGCATGCGTGAAGAATATGATATGCATCGTGTCTATCACCCTGCAAACAATTAGAAGATAAAGATGTCATAGGCAGCGTCCTACCACAGGTATCCGATCTATGGGTTGCGGGTGAGTTTACTATTGTCAAACCTCGTATATACGCTGGATGACGCACCAACCCCTTCATGAACTTGGAATCTTGATGACTGCGGCGATAATACAGATACATCTGCACATTGGTGATTCCGTATAGACTGTCGTTGTTATTGTCACCGGAATCTTGTCACGTTCAGAAACAATGAACATACATAGCGATGATGATATCCCCTGTTGCGACGTATCAGAGAGAAATCATTTATATCTAGCAGAACACTTGAATGACTCACCTAGAAAAACAGCTCCAAGAGTGTCGTTGACGTCGAGAGAAATGTGGTCCGATATACTTGTAGACATTTCTAGATGCCTGTAAACATGCAATACTTGCATTGGCTTTAAATATATTCTACGTTTGACGATGAGAATGACCAACTAAATCACTGGTCGGACAATCCCAGCTGTGAATATGCGTGCGATTAGTCAAAGCTGTGTCGAATATCTGGGAGGCATCAAACCACTCATGCGAACAGCTCGTGGTCACAACGGGTTTGGAAGTCAGGCTCTCATGACACTCTTCGGCATGTTAGAATGTTGTATACCTCTGCTTAAAAAAGCAGCGTGGACAGGGCGACTCGCCGTAGGGTCAACGATTGCGCAATGATAGTACAAGGTTAGCGGTCGTTCGAACTTCAATTGGCCAACCGACTCGGAAGAGCGAGGACGGTTGCACCATCAAGTGCGTCTCTATGATACTAGCCGGGATGGAGTGTGTTTCGTCAGTTTCTGGTCAAACAACCACGAAGCGGCTAGCTCACCGGGTCTTGGCCAAGATACCTTGTTGCGACTGCCAGCTTCTGCAGCATTTCTCCGTGTTTTCTTGCGCAGTCGTAGAACTTGTACAAATCACGTTCCATCTCGGCCTCGAACAGATCGACATTGAGGGCGGAGGCAGTACATTGCGACTGAGCGCGCGCGCTCGTCTCGCGGTGTACATCCCGTATGCTTTCCTCCGCATAGCCGCCAGCAGAGTGCTTGCAATTCTCGCCAGCAGCAGCCTCAGCGCCTTGGCCCTCTTCCATTTTGATTTGCTTAATGATGCATACGCATGGCGCATGGCGGCGGCTCGAACTCTCGTTATCGCAGCTTGGTCGTGCGTCGGGCACAGTGCCTGCGATAAACTGTCTCACTAGACGGGAGAACACAGACAGTGATAAGGAGGCGCTGAATCCTTGCCCCCGTTTGGAGGGAACGCGGTGGCCGAAGTTCCGGAGTTAGACGATCCCGCAATTGCTGTGTAGTAGCGAGGCGCAATAAAATGGAGCTGACATTGTTATGAGCTGACGCTCACACTGCAAAATCAATGCGCCCTGCCTCCAAACTCCCGGTGAACAAGGGGTCCTCGAGCATCCGTTGCGCGTCGGACAGCGCGTCGGGCTTGTAGGGCAGCACTTGATACGATAATCTAGCGTTCTGCATCTTCAACTCGCCTTTTCAAGCGCGTCCCAGGCGCTATCGATGTTGCCTTGAATCAGTCGCTGTTTGTCGTCAACCGAGTATAGCCTGTCTTCGAGACCCGCTACCAAGGGAGTATTGAACGCGCCGAGCGTGCGCATCACGGCCTATATCAGTGAGTATGTGCACTCGCGTATACATTAAAAACACGTCAACATACCTCAAGACCTTGTTTTGCCTCATGTCTTGACTTCAGGAACTCTAGTCTGTTCCTAGCCTGTTCCGTAATTCTGCTGCACCGGTTTCTGGCGGCTCAGCTGTTACGCAAGCATGTCAATAAATCTGTGAACAGATTAAGCCACAACATGGGATCCTCCATGTAAGTATCTTCAACCTCAAACAATTCGTATACGATCCCGCGACTGTCTCTTCACATGAGTAGACGGAGTGATGAGCATATGGAACGTACATCGCAGGTTTCAATAGTGTATATTTGCACACAATAAATTGGTGGACAAATGTGTCGTCCGTCCTTCAAGAGATGAGAGCCGACTCTAACCGTAGTATAGCCGGCAAGAATTCATAAGGCTGCAAACGTTGGCAACACCCCCCAAACCGCTGTGCCCGAGCAAAGAGCCTACATAACAACACATGAGAAGATGTATGACCACTTGAGAAACAGAAATACATACGCATATGGCCTGTACCGCGGTTAGGCGGAGAACATATCATTGAAGCATGATTCAGAGCGAAGATCACCGCAGACAAGGACTGGCACGAAACAACAGAATCGATATAAGAACAATCATCGTGCACGAGCATAAGTCTTGCGATGATACGAGCACTTTGTAGCCATACGCTAAACGCATTGTGGTGGTCAGGACAAGCGAAGTTCAAACGCGACTAACGCGACGAGAACAAACAAACGCCCAAGCATCCCGCCCATTTCCTTTCTCAGGATTGATGCGCCTCGTTACACTTCAATTCCTGGCAGCGAGAACATTGATAAAAATATTAACTTAGGAAAGCAAAAAGAAAACTGCATATGTAGAAATACAAGGGTATTGAATATTGATTCCAGAGCGTTGAGCAGCGCGAAAAAAATGTGCGTGCGGAAAATCAAGCCTATACAGCCAAGACGGCAGCCAGACTCTATCACTTTCCCCTGGACGACTGCCTCGTCAACGTGTACTCGTTCCAGTCCTTCGCTGGCGGTGCCTCGTCCCTGCCACTACTGCTACCACCACCACCCCGCATTTGCGGCTTCGACAGCATCTTCACGATACTCCGCCACCCCCTCTTCACCTCAACGCCCTTCGCCGGCCCCGGCCCCGGTGTCGCACGACTAGCAGTGAACGTATTCGCGCGCTCCCGCTTCTTCATCACGCCCACACCAACCTTCGCAACTGCCTTCCCGAGACCATGTGCCACGCCCGCTTTGATCGCGTCTTCCGACGGCAAGTACGTGTTCGTGAGGAACGTCTCGCCCATCGGCGGGCTCTGCATCTCTTCTTGCGTATCGGCACGGTCACCTACAGAAGGCACGCACGATAAGACTCTGCACACACACAGCCTGAGAGAGAGAAGAAACGCACCATGAGCCGTCGAGTCCGTATCCGCCTCGGTCTCCCCATCCAAATTCATCGGCAAGGCCAACGTCTCTGGTGGGATGTCAACCGGCACGGCAATGATATGCCCAAACAACGACCCCTCCGCCCGCGTCACCTGCGTGATCTTCCACCCCGCACCAAGCGTGAGCGACGCGAGCTCCCTCAGCGTGCGCTCCTGCGAATTGAACATCACTCTCATCTACGCATCCACATCACAGTCAGTTAGAACAGGATCACGCATACATGTAGTAAGGGCGTACCGTGAGATCGAGCCAATACGCATTCGCGCTCGCCTTCCCCAAGCTTGGGAGCAGCGGCGAGCCCTCCGGCGCGAGCGTGCGCACCGTCCCGGGCAGCGGCTCCCTCGTCAATTTCTGGTCAAAGTCCTCACTCCCATTCGGAGTCTCTGGCTCTACGTCCTCGTCCTCGTCAACGCAGGCGAGCGGCAGAACATAGTCTGCAAGCAAAAGACGCGTGCCAGGGCCTGCGGATTGTCGAAGACGGAGCAAAATCCTGCGAGTGAAAAAGAATCAGTCCCACGAGTTCTAATGTTAACAGACACATTGGAGTTAGTAACGCACCTCGTAACATACGAATCCGGCCAATCATGCGTGATCACCCGCAACAGATACACAGCGGGCACGACGGCAGTCTTCGTCTGCACCTCTTCCACAGGGCTAACAGGCTCAGCGTCCGCCTTCTCGACGTCCAGCTCATCAGGGTACGACGGCTGCGGCTTGAAGAAATCGTGCGCCTGAAACACTACGCGCCCCGTATCCAGAATCTCCGGATTCCGCCCGCGCCATGCCTGTCATCGCATACGATACGATCAGCCTCCGTCCTCCAACTGCGCAACAAAACACGAAAAACTCACCGTAGTGCCCATCTCGACCACCGGCGGCCTATCCTGAATCACGAACCGCAGCGCCGGGAACGCATTCGCCAACAACATCGACGTCGACCCGATCCCGCCTCCCACGTCCACCACGACCGACCGCGGCGGCAGCTCCTGCCACGGGAACCCTACATACCCATCAAGATGCATCAGCACACTGAACATACTCACACACCAAAAAGCGTGATAACAGTGCGGCGAACTCACCCTTGATAACACTCCCCGGACTCTCCCACCCACTCGTCCCCGTCATCGCCTTCCCGAAGCGCCGCAGCCTAAACGCATTCTCCCCGCGCTCCAACCACTCAAAGTACCGTGCGCGCGTGCCGAACGCGACGTTGAACGGCGCATACATCTCGTTGTCTCTGCTCATCCCGCCCGCCGTTCTCTCTCCTTCTCTGGCTCCTCCTCTCTCTCGTTCTCTTTCCTTATGCGTCTGATTCTCCCTGCCCTTCCCCTTCCACCCCTTCTGCATCTGCATCCTCTCCCCATTCTTCAACGCACTCTTCAATGCCAACCCAGACTCAGGCGGCGACACCCGCAAATTCGACGGGCTCGACGCAACAACCCGCGTCATCGCCACGCCTCCTGCTCCAACCCCACGACCCAAAACCGGACTCGACATCTGGCGCAGCGCCGACTTCGGCGGGAGCGGCGGCGGGCCTATGATCGCGTACGGCTTCGGTGGACTTGTCGCGTAGGTCTGTGGCGGGCTGATCGCATACGGCTTGGGCGGCACAGGCGGCGGCACCTCCTCATCTCCATACGCTGCACCCGGGAAAGTCCTCGCACGAGGAAACGCCACGAGCGCAGGCGGGCGCAAATCGAACGCAGGACCCAACAGCCCCCGCTCTCTATCTTGCTCGTGTTCATGATGATGTTGATGACCCTGATCCTGTCCATCGAAAGCGTTCGAGTCCATGTCTATTGACCCATGCGCGCTCCCCTGCCTACTCCTCGAAGTTCGCACCACAGGCGACCGCGGCGTCGGCGGCGACCCCTTCTTCCTCGACCCCCCAAACCCAAAACTCCCGAAGCTCCCAAAACTCGCCTTCTTCTTCACCGACTTCACCCGCGCGTCCGATCCGCCTGTACTGGTACTGACACTCGACGCGACAGAGCTCACCGAGTCGCGCGACGGCGTGCTGCCCGAATCGCGTGAAGACGGCGTGCGCAGTGTGTCTGCATTCACCGTCGTCGCAGCAGACCGCGGCGTCTGCAGCCCATAATCGTGGCTCTTTTGACCGCGCGGCGTAGCAGGAACAGGTATCGTCGGCGTAGCGGGCACAGGCACAGGCGGCGCAGGCGTAGGCGTCGTCGACCGACTCGACAGCCTCCTAAAGTTCATCGACATCGACATCGACAACCCCCTCACCCGCGGCGCACTCCGAGGTGTCGCCGGCTCGTCGTGCGACCCATGGCTCCCGCGCTTCGAGCGGTACGTCCCCGGCGACGGGTTCTGCGCGAACGTCATCTGCTGCGGGCTCCCACTGGCACTGACACTAGCATTTTGCGTGTGGCTGATCTTGGGACTGCTCGTAGGGCTGATGTTCGGCAAGGACACTGTCGAGTCGTTCGGCGTGTACATCCCGTACGCTTGCTCCGCTGAATCATTTCCTGATCCCGTTCCCGATCTCGTCCAAGGCGGCAAAGGCGGAGACAGAGGCGGGGACGACGATGACGCGCTCTGCGGTGGGGATGGCAGCTCGGACGGGTGGCTGGATGGGTACGGAGGGACCACAATTTGCTGCGCCATTGATGCAGGCAATTCAGGCTCGCGATCAGAATCTGGAAGGAGGTAGCAGTCCGTGAGGTACGCGGCCGCTTTGAATATCTCGTCCGTGCTAATGGAATATAGCCGGATCGAGGTCAATACAGAGTGATATATGAAAGGAACGAATCGGATGAACATACCACAAGCCGACGAATGCTGCGAACCCATCCGTCTCTTCATACTTCTTTTCTGGCCTGTCAATAAAGAATTGAGTACCGAGTAACCTCGATGTTGATGAATACATGTGTCAAGAACTGTGCACTCACGCTTCCGAGCCGACCAAGTCTCTCCACGGCTTTCCGGTATCAATCACGCTGCTGATCCTGTTATTGGCAAACACATTTGGCCGAACTTCCCTTGTAATGTGGTGCGTGGCAAGTAACCGTAGTACGTGACCTACGCATCCGAGTGAATAAGAAATGAGACGCGCACTATGACTTGACAGTAAAGACAGTGGAGAGCTCACTCAGTTTGTTCGGATCAAGCCCCTTGCTCGCAGGTTTTCCCTGATCGTCGGTTTCTTCAGTTTCGGTAGACGAAGATATCCGCTTGGCGATCTCTTCGACATGCATGCCTCGTGGGCCTGCCTCCCGTAGAATTTCGACTGTGTGAGATGCCTCCAAAAAGCGTAGACACGCAGGGAGATGATACTATTATAACGCAGATTAATTGAATATTTTCAAAGGTAATTGAAACGTAAGAAACTTACCCCCATCGCGGCGTCACACAGCGTTAGAAACGGTTTCTGCACCGAGGCAGCTAACTGTCCAGATGCAGCGACGATACGATTCACGGCGGCAATGACGTCGGGGTGCGCCGTCAGATCTTCGCACTTCTTCTTCCACTCTACGTGCATCGGCGTCTCGCCTATTCCAGTCGTATCCGGTCCAAGACGTACGGGGCCTCCAGTCCCCGCACCGGAGGGACTAGCGGTCAGGATGGGTGCGTCGAGCGAGGGAAAGTCAAGCGGGGGCTGCTTGAGAATGGGTGGCGGCCGCATCCCTAGCCCAACCAGTGCAGAGCCGGGGCTGCACCCGAGGTTTCCGATATTTGGATGTGGGAGGGGAGGCAGCGTCTGTGCGCGTTCCCTGCGCTTGCGCTCGCTGCCCGTCTGCTTACTGCTCGCAAAACGGACGCCAGGACTCACGGGCGTTGGCGGGGCAAAGACGTCAGCATCGTCGGTGTCGGCATCAGCGTCGAGCTCGGAGTCGGTAGAGGAGTAGTGCGAATGCGAGCGGGAGGAGTTTGAGTTGGTGTGCGAGGAGTGGGAGGGTCGACGGGCGGCGGCGGTCGAGGCGGCGGTGGCGGGGCGGTATACGCGGTCGATGTCGTCGAGGGCGGTGCCGATGATGGCGTGGAGGGCGCGGAGGTCGGCGAGTGTCATGTCTTCGTCGTCGCCGTCGTCGTCGTCGTGGGAGGAGGAGAGGAGGATGAGAGCGAGGAGGACTGCGGGTTATAGAAGAGGACGGGCGGGTAAGCCACAAGTTCTCTGTGCGTCAGGGCAAGTGACATTGAGAATGGCTTGCAATATGTCAGAGTCTAATATTTGAGATGTCTGCGTTGGGCCAGTTGTCCGCTTTGGTCGCAGGAGGCAAACATCGAACCCCCTCCCGCGGAACCAGATCCGATCGTCCTTCGAGCACAATTGCAGAGTTACTAGCAGAGTTACTGAGGTAGACAACCCCAGTCACTGTGATAGACGACGACCAGCGACACGCACGGAGACGATTTGTGTGCAGACGACCAGCGGATGAGAACCCTGGTCTCGAGAACACAGATCGAACAACAACTCAGTCATTCGCCTGATGACTGCGCAATTGTTCACGACCCGCCACCCATGCGCACTCTGTCAATTTACAACGCCCACCTCTCGGCTCGTCAACCGAGGAATACTGCAATATGTTCAGCGAACGGCAACCAAGCGAAACCGAACTAACTCACGGTCTACAACGACCAGGGACGACTTCATTTCGTGCGCAGGTCGCCGGTGCCAACTTGCCAAGGCAGGAACACCGTTTCGGGCTTTGCCATACTTTGACTTTCCGCTTGCGATCTGTCTACCAAGCGGATCCTGAGCCTTCCCTCAACAGGAGCTCTTCCATGGTAGATGAGGCTGTGCACTCAAGGCACGCTGGTATTCGCCAAGAGACTCGGAAACACGTCGTATTTCATGACATTGATTGTTTGCGTCCGTCAAATGCGAGTGGAAAGAGAAAAGCAGAACGCGAACGTGGAAGCAAAAGTTGAAGAGGTCTTATTTGATCCGCGTCGGCGCGTTCGCTGAAAAAGGAAGCCGTCGGGATGCTACAGATGTTTCGCGTAATGTGGCGCTCTTTCCGCCCAACGCATTCAACAAATTTGAGGTCCCAAAAACGTGTCTTACAATGGAGAGCTTCAAGCTGTACAAAATCAAGTAGCTTGACAGTGAATACACGAGTCAAAGCGCGACGATTCATTGACAGAAGCGGGGCACGTGATGAAGCAAATATGTACAAAGAAAGACCGCTGAACGCGAGGCTGCTGAACTAGACAGCGGTACTCGCTCTCAGAGCGTACAAGAAAAGCGACCAATCATATCATCGTGCCCGCGGAATTAAGCTCATACCGGTCTAACAAGCTCTTGAAGCAACGACCACCTCGCCACCAAGCCTCGAAAGACAAGAATCTCACATTTGAGCTACAGTAGTGGAGCGGGTACCACCGTCACATGAAGCGCACACACCTCTTCGCGTCCTTGCTGCCGCTAGCACCAGCTCTCGCATTATACCTCGGTTTATCATGGACTACTGTGATGCTCCTCCTAGTTCTCGTTTTCGCTTTACAGTACGCCGTGCAAGCATCGACGCGCGACCCGTACGGGTCCTTCCACCTCTCGCTCAACGCGACCAAGCCCAGTGAGGAGGCGCACCCGCCGACGGAGTGGCTGAATATGGGGTACTGGAAAGTGCGCATGTGTGTCTCACTACGCCCATCAGTATGTATCTGACTTCAAGCTCGTTGCAACCCATCAGGACGCGGACACCTTTCCACAAGCGTGCGAAGGTCAGTACTAGTGCAATCCGAGCCCTCGCCACATATCCACCGACAACCATTAATTCTATCAACAGCTCTCGCACTAAAAGTCATCGAAGCAGCACACTGCAAACCCCGCGGCCGAGTCCTAGGTGCGTGCAGCCCCACCATCCACCATACTTATTACTGATGCCCATTCACGCTGTATACGACAGACGTAGGACACGGCAGCGGCGACTCGCTCCTCCTATACCTACAGCATCCGTCCGTGCCGCGCCCATCGCTGCTCGTCGGGATTACGAGCCTGCGGGAGCATCATGAGCGGGCGTTGTGCCGGACGCAGCTTGCCCGACGGGAGTATCCTGCCAGTGAGACCGTTGTGGAGTTGTATCTTGGGGATGCCGTGTACATTCCCCCTGTCCCCGATGTCATCATCTATGATTCCTACACCGCCAACAACAGCGACAAGGAGGAGCAGCACCCTTTCGCCTCATCGGACGCTGCCCACTCGCAGTACACGAGCATCACCGCCATCGACTGCGCCTACCACTTCCGCCCGCGCCGCACCTTCCTCGCCCAATCCCTCGCCCGCCTCGCTCCTGGTGGCCGCATCGCGCTCGCTGACATCTGCTTCTCCCCATCCACACCCTTCTGGGTCATTCACCTCATTGCTATGTTAGGTGTTATACCAAAAGAGAACATGCTCACCCCAGACGCGTACGTGCGCGAGATGCACGAGCTAGGATACGCAGACGTGCGCCTCGAGGACGTCACGGACGATGTGTTCCCCGGGTTCACTCGTTTCCTGTCTAGCCGTGGTCTCGCATGGAGGCTATTCGCGCAGGGGGTGCGATTGTTGAGTGTTGCGGGGGCGCGATTTGTGGTTGTTAGTGGGAGCAGGCCCGTGATTTCAACCGCGTCTTGAAAAGATCGGCGGTATTGTAATGTGTGCCTACCACTACTTCCACACGCCCCTCCCCAGCCCTCCCCCTGTACCAATATCTTACTCGTCTCGCCCCGGGCGGACACGCCGGCTCGACGCGTCCGTCTGCACACCTGCAGGCCAACCATGGGTACTTCCAGACGCGTTCGTGTGCGGGCATGCTCGCGCTCGGAAGCGTGCACGTGCCGACAGCTCTACGACGTCACAAACGACGTAGTCCCCGGCGTTATTTTGTTTCCTATCTAGCCGCGGCCTCGCACGGATGCGCTTCGCACACAGAAACGGTGCGGCTCACGTCTGCCGCAGAGGCACGCCTGCTCGTAGTCAGTGGAACAGCCGCGAAAAATCAGCGGTTTTGTACTATGGGGGACGTTGGGTTTATCCAATTCTGACCGATTGTATTACCACGCTACACCACACCATGTAATTGTTATAAAAATTTGTCACACATATTTTCGCACATCTTGAGCACCCATGATAATTTATTCATAAATTTCTGTCGATGGACAAGAGGGTCGGAACGAGTCCGGTTGAAAGACCCTAGTGTTTATTCGAGCGTCACAAGCGGCGAGCCGCCGGCAGGCGTTTGTCACTTTTCCTCGTTATTTCGGTCCTTTCACACTACACCGTCGAAATTTCGTTCTGATTTATTATGCAGGATACTAATGATGTCTGTAAATACGCCTACGAAAAAAATGGGGCCAGGAATTGCGTGCGATCGCCCCCGATCTGTACATGTACTGGTACAAACCTAGCGCTTTGACGGTATTTCACTTCGCCTGCCCCCAAATGCGCATGTTTATTTATTATAAATTTAGAGATGTGAAGAAATATGTTCTTTATCAATGAGAAAAATATAAAATTGGTGAATTTCGACGATGTGGAAGGTAAAAAGCCGCGAATAAACACTGGACGAAAAATAAACGCGACTTCCCCCATAGTAATGATTGTTCGTAGCAGACCTTGTCTAGAGTCGGGAATTACTAAAAGAAGCAAGCGTCGGCAATAATGAGACAGTTGGTTGTAGCAACCCTCCGACGGGATCCGATTCCGAATATGTATTTGTGTGGATTATATCATGTGGTAAGCGCCGTGCGGTCGTCTATATTTCTCTGCAACTTAACGCCGGCGTCCCTCGCACGTCCGCCCCCTTGAGCCCGCTTTATATAATCCTTCCTTGGGTCCCTCTTCCCTGCAAGCCCCTCTTGCTTAACGTCCACGGCTCGGCCCCCCTGGCGAGCCCACGAACTCGTGCATCCGTTCGCCCGTTCTCTGCACACTTTACGACCCACCCTCACCGTGTAAACACCCCCTCAACCCTCACCACACACCACACACACCCCACGCACACACGCAAACCACACGCAGAGCACCACGATGCCGAACACGCTCGAGTTCTGGAAGCATGTGCCCTCGACCGCGGCGGCCATCTTCGCCATCGAGCTCCCGTACCGCCCGCCCAAGCACCCCGTCGGCGCGTACATCTGGCGGTGGCGCTTCTGGCTCGAGACGACCATCGGGCTCTCGCTGCTCGAGCCGTGGGAGAAGCTTTTGATGAGTGAGTCCGCCTGCTCCCTGTTCCACTGACACAGTCCGTCACTGGCCCGTTCGCGCTTCACATTGTAGTCGTGTTCCTCTACTCGCTGCTCGCGCTCGCCGTCACGGGCCTGCTGAAGTACCTCCCCGAGCACGCGCCGCTCCTCAAGACCCGCCTGTCGTATTACTTCTTTGGCACGGACGCCGAGGACCGCGTGTCCGTGCAGCGGCTCGTCGCAGGGTGGGTCGGGCAGAATCGCTCGAGGCAGCTATGAAGACACCCAGGTAGAACGGACGCCGCGTGCGTTTCCTAGATTCCCGTTGGATCCCCTAATGTGAGTGTCCTCCGCTTCCCCTCGCTCGTCCCCAGATTCAGTCTCTCTCAGGTATCCTTATCCGAGTAATGCTTCGTGTCTGTGTAACACTATGTGTCTCCGTTCTGCTCGATATTTGGTGGATCACCTTCATTTGTAATTGATATACACGTATCATCACCAGCCCAATTTATCGCCGTTTGCCAGAATCCGGATCCCATGTGTTGCTATCATATTTCGGGATGGTGTTGGGCTTCTGGCTTCTGGCATGGGCTGTAGCGGCGAGCCTGGACGGCCCCTTACAGCATGCGAGAACCACAACAGTCGTCCAATAAGATTTTATCCTGCCAAGCCAGTGCAGGCACGATGAACTCAGGGGGTGTTCATGTCTACAGGGTGGTGTATGAGGATAGAACATTGCGATTGTCTACGCGATTCTATGGAATTTTCCCCGTGACAGGGATATGCGCACCATGGACTTGACTCTCGACCTCAGGTGGCAAGTCCTCGAGATACGACTGGATGATTCCTGGCAAGGCGCATTACGCAACGACAAGCTGGGGAGATCATCAGGAAGCGGGCGATGACTAATCCAGCGAAGCACACTCACCGAGGACCCCCGACAATTGGTACTGAACCCTGATGCAGAATCCGAACTTTTTGGAGGTCGAAAGCCGTCCTAACCCTGATTTTGTCCGAACTTTTGGGGGGTCTCGCCGGCCGCAGGCCGGAGAAAAATCCGAACATATTTCGACGATTGGCTGGCAACCCGGATGTCGTCCGGACGTAATCAGCTTATGGTGCGCGCCGAAGGCGCGCCCCGCCAAGCAGCCGATATAGCGCCCAAAATTGCCTTATTTGGTGCGCATCGGGAGGTGCAAGCCAGATGGAGGTCCAAACTTTTTTGACCTGACGGCCGCCAACCCTGACAAAATCCGAACTTTTTTGGAGAAAATTTGCGATTTTGTCCGGACGTTTTTACCCAAATGGCCGCCAAAAAAATCAGGGTTCAGTACCAATTGTCGGGGGTCCTACTCACCGTCGGCAACGCGGCAAGCGGCGCCTCTTTGTTGCTCTCACTCACACGCGCACGGAAGACGTCCAGACACTCAGCAGCGTTCCGGAAGCACGCGAGCCCGTCAAAGATGTCCCCGAGACGGTCCGCCGCCGCGCGCGCGACTGCCTGGAACTCCGGCGCGAGCTCACACGCGAGCGCACCGAGCGAGCGGCACACCGACGCACACGCCGCGTCCATGAACCCGTCGTTCGCGAACGTGACGTGCACGCTCTCGCCGACCAGCGCGCGCAGCCGGTGCGCGTTCGTCGACGCGTAGATGTCCAGGCAGTGCAGCAGGCCCTGGCAGCAGTCGTGCACCTCGCGCGAGAGCGTGAGCTGCGAGGAGTGCTGCTCCATGGCGTACAGCGCGAGCGCCATCGTGCCGAAGAACTCTTCCCCGCATGCTTGGTCGACCCAGAATTGGGCGGGCCCAAGCGGCACGCGGGTCCATACGTCGGAGGCCCATGAGGACATCACCATTGTATCTGCACGATGTGAGAGTGAGCACCCATAAACTATGATTGTAATCACATGAACCAAGCTCACCTTCTAGACTAAACACATGTTCCCAAGCGGTGGAACACTCCAACAACGCGCTCGTCACGATTCTCAGGCGACTGTGGGCATACATGCTGTCGTTGCTGCCTAGAGCACGCAGCTCTTTGCGGGCGTCGAAGAGCATCTGTATGTACGACACACGCATCGCCGAGTTCGGGCGCGGCTGCGCGCACATGAGGAAGTACAGGACCAGGTGGGAATCGACCTCCAAGCGAGCAGAAACGGGCGGCCTCGTCACCGCAGAACCGCCATCCTGTTCTGTGTTCAGGAACGCACCAAACAAATATTCTCGGCACTGTTCAACCGATACGCGGTCCATGTGGCGAAGCGCAAGGGTAGCAGGGTACCGGAGGGCGCTGGGAGAAGTTTGACCAGACACGTTAAAACTCTGCGTAACCAGCTGGGTGACACATTCAATGACTTCATCCCGAGTGCGGTCCTGCAAGCAAGGATGGATCTGTGACCACTGGTTGCTCGGCAGCGCAGACGGCGCCCAGATCAAGATATCCTGGTCGAGTCCTTCTTTGTCGCGAACGACGTCCTCATCGCATGTGGTCCAATACTCACTGAACACGCGCTTCGTACTCTGGCTGAGCGTGAACGGCCAGGTGCTGGGAATAAGGATTCGAGTGAGCCTATTGAGCAAGCCCTGTCGACGGTAATCGAGATACGAGCTGCTTAATCGCATAAGATGCTGCACCTGGATGAGACCAGTAATTGATAGGATGGCCAGCGTCAGGACGACGGAGGCGGCAGCTTTGATGGCGAGGGAGGATGCGTGGACGAGACTACGCACGGCGAGAATGATGATTTCCGCAAGAGGAGACTTGTACGGGCAGCTAGCCGACATCGAGGGTATGAGCGTGGTAAAGAGCAAGAAGCCAACAGACACAGCAAGGAAGACGATGAACGGCCACGCGACGGTGTGGTTCAACGTCCACAAAAACTCTGCAAGGCCGACCAAGAAGAGCACCAGGGCGACTTGCAACAGAATAGGCAGGATCGACACGATGTGCGGGACCGCCCACGCATTCAAGTTAGTATACCGGAAATGTCTCAGCCTGAGACACTCGCGGACGGTCCTGAGCCCCGACACAGGGTATTCGCGGAGCCATTGTTGCACCACGATCGCGAACAGCGCAGCTACCAGGCTCAGAGCGAGGCTCAGGAACCAGAAGGTATTGACCTGGACAGCCAGAGGCTCAGGCGTGAATGGAGGAAGCTCTGCGCTCTCGACGGTGGAGTTCACGAAGCCCGGGGTGACGGCCAATGAAGACAGCTGTTGGGAGATGCGAAAGAGGATTTGAACAGACGTCCCTTGGTCATCTGGCTGCAGGGATTGGTACGATCCTGCTGCGAAGGCTGTTACCACAGCAGAAAACAAACCAGCCTGTGTGATAGTTGTAGTCACTTGCGTATCTGCTCTGAGCGGAGAAGGCACGAACAAATATCAAAAGGTTGTTCATCTCATCCTTCCATCCTGTCACCATCTGATCGTCCCGCTTCTCCATCGCCTCAAGAATCTTCGCCCAGGCAGCCTCGGCGGCAGTGTTTGCCTTATACGACTATGAGTACGATGGACAATCTACAGACATCTGTTGAATCATACCGGGTTCTCATCGGTTGTCTCCTCACTGTTCTGCCTCTCGCGATGATGGCGGCCGGTCGAACTCTATATACGACTAGTTAGGCTCTTCACGTTTGACGAGAGAGTACCAGAGACGAACTCTGGAACGCGTAAACTTGATGTTTCGCTTCATTAACTAGAATGTGAAGTGGATGTCAGCATGTTAGTACGAATACGAAAGCTCGACATGTCTGACCTCGTTGAGAGCATCCATCGCGTAGTCGTGAGCAAGTCGTGAGCAGCCTATGCACGTTGAGCGTAAGTATTGTTGTCAGTCCACGATGGACGGCAATGCCGCTTTTCTCGCACACAATCCAGTCGACGTCTGCAGATGGACGTAGAATGAGAGAAGGCGAAACACAGCCGTGCAGAGGTTGCTGAATGATGGCACGATCATGACGGTGCGTCTTTGGCGCCCATAGCATACGTAAAGTGAGGTAAAGTGATTTCTGCACGCAGCACGGTGAGATAGGACAGCACAAAAAGCAACCAAAGATGATAAACGCGACAAAAAGATACAGCTCAAGGCCGTGTAGGTGCTACAAAACCGCGGTTTTCTGGCATCCTGGCTAACTGCCTCTTGCTCCTCATCCGATTACTGTGCTTGGCGTACCACTCCCATGTGAGCCGAATGATTTCACCGTCTGCGTCGTACGGTGTAGGGATCTCCGAGTACCCTGGACGAGCGGTAGGATGGCGGAGGAAGATAGCAGAGCACGTCGCGAACGAGACTTCGAGATACGCGGG
Source organism: Phlebia tremellosa (assembly GCA_011032875.1). Classification (NCBI taxonomy): domain Eukaryota; kingdom Fungi; phylum Basidiomycota; class Agaricomycetes; order Polyporales; family Meruliaceae; genus Phlebia; species Phlebia tremellosa. Next base: position 27,559 of record JAAIFI010000227.1, read on the forward strand.
GATGAAAATCCAGGGCGCCGCGTAGTCCGGGAGCTGGAACGGCGTGAGTGAGTGTTTTGCGTCACGGTTGTGCTTTTTCTCGTGTGAGGATGAGGACGATGCGCCGGATTTCTCGTTTGCCGCATTGGATTTCTCGGTCGAACCTTGAGATTTCTCGGACGCTGCGTTGGTTTCCTCAGATGTGGGAGGGATTTCTGGGGCCTTACGAAGGAACGAGATGGCTTTGGGATCAACAGTAATCATGTCCCCCGGTGCAAGCCTTGTATTAGCATTAGTGTGCTAAGAAGCTGTCAGTATACATCAACAGCGGTAGTGAGGGCTCTCACCTTCTTCCCGTTGAGTAGTACGTCTCCGTGCACTACGAGTCGCCGAGCCTCGTAGACACTATGCGCAAAGCAGGCCCTGAAGACAAGCACATCTATGCGCCGCTCGATTTCCGTGAACATCAAGCTTCCTACGGGAGCCATGCCCTTGCCCTCGTTCTCCTCCAACCGCTTGCGTTCCTGGTCTGCCACGTCGTCCTTGCGCGCCCATCTGTTCAAACCAATGGACACCTGAGAGACGGCCTTCCTCGGTCGTACGTCGGGTAGCGTGCTAGGGACATACCACCGCTTGAAGATCTTCTCGTTTATGTAGTCTCCGTGGTAGGCGCGGGTGAGGGTCTTTGACCTCCATCGTTGCTGGAATAGAGTTATACTGAAGGGTGTGTGGGTGAACCTTGCATCATTCCACTTGTCTGCACCCGGTGTCGACCGTCGCCATAGGTTGTACAGATTTTTGGGCGACCAGCTCTGTGTTCAGAGGTCGGCTTCTAAGAGCGGAAGAAGCAGGTTCGCAGACGTACCATACGCGGCAGACACCGATTGAAGTTGTAGACGTTCACGTCGCGCATCTTTCTCCCTGGTTTCTCGACCCCAAACTCTCCCTGGTTGTCTGAACCTCGCGTTCAGTGTGAGAATGAGAGACGACCTCGCGAGTTGGACTCGGAAGAGGGATAGACAGACGCCGGCATCATTTACCGTAAACGCGTGATTAGATTAGATAATACGCGCCTAGGGTCTGCAGGTTGCACTTGCAGACCTCCGACTTCGCCACAGACACTTTATTCAAGTTTTCTTCATCATGGACCCATATACACCAGGGAGAAGAGTTGGCCGCAAGAAGAACCTGGGTCTCTCTACCAGGGAATATATGAAGGTGCGCGTATTGTTTGCATCGTATTCGAGAATTACATGCTGAATCTCATTTAGATCACAGGTACTATCGCATCTGTGCGGAAGGGAAGGCTGGACAGTGAGGTTGATGAAGACTTCGCGTCTGATGAAAGGGCGTCCAGGGCGAGCAAAGGCAAAGGTGCGCGTTCTAACGATGCTTGATGCCCAGATCGTCTGACAATTCTGGTTGCAGAGAGAGAAGAGCCTTCATTCATTGCAGAAGCCTCTTTTGTCAAAGCCCCGTTAAATTCACGCGTCATGGGCAACGCCGCGTCCACCAGTAAGAAGGGAAAGGCTAAGCAAGAGAGTTTAGAGCGGCTACCACAGGATATCCAGGAAGCCTTAATCCTCGAAGACCTATTATTTGTGTTAACGGTATGTTCTCATCCGCAGAAAGAAGCTATCATTACCCTTACGGCTGATTACACCAACTTCTAGGGGATTGAAGGCATATATGTAACCTATCCATCCGATTACTCGCCTGAGGATGAAGACCCTCTGCAAGGCATGCGGTTCGTCATATCAGCATCTCTCGGTGCGTGCCATCCTTGGGTTCGCATGTTCACTCACCTCATATATCCTCAGATCCGTCCTTACGTGATCTGGTTGAGCGCATCCTTCCTCTGGCTACATACTACACGGGGATCACGTCCTTCATTGAGGCAAGAAGTCACCTTGACTTTGGCCTCGTGAATCACGCTTTATGTGCGGCGATGCGTGAGATGATGAAGGTTCGTTTGATGGACGTTATCATCGTTTAGTCTCATCATTTCATTGAAATGTAGGACTATCAAACGCTGCTGGCCCAACTGGAGTACGCCTTTAACACTTCTCCGTCGTTTACCCTGCAGAAACTATGGTTCTACGTCCACCCAACTTTGCACACGCTGTCACTACTCTATCAGCTCACATCAGAATTAGCAACGGCGGACGAATCTGGGTCTGATTCGGCTTCTTCCAGCTCATCGGATGCAGAAGAAGATGCTCGTAACGAGGCACTTGGTCTTGGAGGGGCAAAGCTCAAGGCAGTTCTGTCCGAGATCAACAAGACAAGCCAGCTAGGCGTGAACCCCAGCGGAATTGCGGTCAAAGGCGGAGAAGTATTGGCCATCCTGGACGAGCGAATGCAGAATATGTCTGGAGACCCTGCAGCAAAGGAACTTTACGGCGCGCTTCTGCAAGCTGCCGGAAAACCATACGTTGATATGGTGCAAGTTTGGATACGCACTGGTAGGCTGATGGACCCATACGAAGAGTTATGCGTCAAGGAGTCTAAGTTCATCGATCGCGGGACACTTGAGATGGACTATACAGACGAATATTGGGAAAGGCGATACACGGTAAGACGCAAAACAAGACATACTTCTTCTCGAATTGACTAGCATCATAGTTGAGAGATGGCTCAACGCTAGGAGGCTCTTCGAAACGGCATCAGGCTGGTATCCCCCTTGCAAGAACACCCGGTGGTCGATTACCTGGAGGAGCCTGCATTCCGCCACCACTCGAAAGATGGAAGCACAAGATGCTTCTGGCAGGCAAATATCTGAATGTCATCCGAGAATGCGGGATCGAAATTGGCAAGGGCTCGAGCGTACCAGGAGACAAACAACTCGATATCGAAGATGAAAGGCATGCGCCCTGTAAATTTCCTCCTCGAGACACAACCAATAACGACTGCAATTTACCAGGTTATACAAAGTGATAGACGAAGCTTATACCCATGCAAACCGCACTCTCCTTCACCTCTTACTGCGTGATCAACAACTGATACCCCGTCTGCGATCTCTCAAACGCTACTTCTTCTTGTCGCAGTCGTCTTTTCTTACTCACTTTTTGGATCTATCTCACTCCGAGCTGCGGAAGTCAGCAAGATCAGCATCTCTGGTCAAACTGCAAAGCCTCTTAGACCTCGCCCTGAACACCGACTCCCAAGGCGAGGATGCGATGTTCAGGGAAGATGTGAAGGTGACGATGGCCAGCAGCGGCTTGTACGAATGGCTATTAAACGTGGTAAACGTCAGTGGCGTCATTGGCGACGACGACGGCGCAGATCATGCCAATAATCACGAGGAATCGAAGAAAGACAAGGACGAGAAAAAGCAGATAAATGGTAGGAATAGTCTTATTCCATTACCGAGACCTTCTGACTCTTGCCCATAGCTATCGATGCGTTGACTCTCGACTACACGGTGAACTTCCCATTGTCGCTCGTGATATCGCGGAAGACAATTCTGCGCTACCAGCTCATCTTCCGCTTTCTCTTGCATCTCAAACACGTGGAGCAGGCTCTTGCGACAATGTGGATAGAACACAAGACCACACCGTGGAGGCGATCGACGCGTCCGGACGGCTCATTTGAACCAAGCACGCCAGACCTGCAGAAGAATGACTGGCATACGGACTTCCACAATTGGCGGAAACGCGTCTTCCTGCTCCGCGCCAGGATGCTTGCGTTCGTCCAGCAGATTTTGGCCTTCGCGACCTTTGAGGTGCTCGAGCCGAATTGGCGCAAGCTCGAAGGCAAGCTCGAAGCGGGAAAGGTGGAGACAGTCGACCAGCTTCTTCGTGACCACGTCGATTTCCTGGACACTTGCCTCAAGGAGTGCATGCTCACGAGTTCGAAACTTCTCAAGGTCATTACCCAATGCAGCAGTAAGAGGAGCAGATGGCTAATCCTGTTGATCCTCTAGGCTTACTCGCGATTGATTGTGACTTGCTCTACGTTCGCCTTATACACGGCATCGTTCACGAAAAACGCAAACCAAGCTTTCGCTTCCGCGGAGACGGCCGAGGGTGATCATGGCATGGCAAAGAGATGGGATATCTTGGGGAAATTCGAGACCAACTTCAATCACTGGTGAGCAATATGCGTATGCTGCGTTTCATATCGGACCTAACGCGAGATTTAGGTTTAAGGCATGTTCTTTCGACCTCCGGGGCTGGGTCATGACTTCTAACTCACTTGTGTACAGGTTCATCTCGACTGCGTGCAATTCTACGCGTCCAGTGAGAACGTCTCACTGCTACCTCTAGTGGTCCGTTTGAACAGTATCAAGACCCCTACGTAGCCGTAGTCAGATGGGGGCGCGATCAGTCTGACTTCTTGACGTTGGACGTGGGTGGCGCATGAGCTTGTGATCCAGTTCCTTGATGGTCAAATCAGTCCCTCACATTTTGACAGCACGAGGGTATATTATGAGTTGTCAAATCTCTACTGTTGCAGCACATATCCCTTGACCAGTATTTAGTGCTCCGTACGAGTATGTTGTCTCTGCTGGGCTATGCGTTAAGACAAATGTACCAACGTGATAGTAGCGAACGCGTCCGGCTCGTTCGATACGGGCATGCGAGGTATAACAAAAAGAAATCGTTTGATATCAGGAGGTCAAGCAAGCAATGGGAAGTAGTCATAAGCGGTGTTCACTGGCTGAGAATCGTGCGCACGAACGACTCGTAGTTGACGTTGCCGTCCCTGTAGAATGATACAACACGTCAGACACATGTCATTGAACGATTCGAGGAGTATCGAGCAACGTACGCTCCCACTTGTACGCCTTTCAACAGCTCATCAACCTCCTCATCCGACATCTTCTCGCCTAGCTGGGTGAGGACGTATCGCAACTCGCCCGCTCCGATGAAGCCGTTACCCTCCTTGTCGAACACCTGGAATCCCCGAATGAACTCCTCTGTAACGCAAAAGCACAATTACGCGTTAGATGGGGTGCATCGCGACGTGACAGAGGCGTACGCACCAGGTGTGCCTGCTGGCTTGAAGCCATCTGGCCGGTTCAAGATCGTCAAGAACGTCTTGTAGTCCACTGCCGAGAATACACATGCGAGAAACAAGAGATCACATACGCCGCAGAATGGGGGACACAAGATTTCGCGTCAGTATCGCCAACGAGAGTGCTGAGATGAACTGAGCGCACCGTCTCTGGGTGCTCCTGCGATGATCTCTGCCACCTCCGCCTGTGTTGGGTTCTGTCCAAGCGCACGAAGCAAGTCACCTAGAACCTCCCTAGGCACCGCACCCGTGCCCTTCTTGTCGAACAGCGCGAAAGCCTCCTTGTACTCTGTGGCACAGCGCGGTCGCTAGACTAAGAATCCCGCGGCACACGCGCACTGGTCAAGGGTAGCACACACCTGCATTGTCGCTCTATTATCAGTGAGAAACGCTGCACGGTCGCTGAGGCTGATGCACTGACCATCTCTTCGGGTTCAGGGAGTTCGTGGGGGCGGTATGACTGTGATGAATGTTAAGCGTAAGGTCGCAGAGGATCAAAGAAGGCAAGCCGAGTCTCAGCAATTGAGCGGTTATCGATTATCGTCCATTTGTCTTATCTAAAGACTGACAGCTTCTGCGAGGTGAAACGATAGACCTTTTGTTTTTTTCTGCTACAGTGGTCCTGTTGTGCTCAAGTAACAAGAAAAAAATTGTGTAGTACACAGAGACAAGGCTACTGTACACCTTGCGTCGGGGAGTCTGTCGGGGCGGCATCGTTCAGCGAATAGATCGAGCAACAATATTATCACTTTTCTGTCTGAGAATTTCGCCATCTGGAGGAATTAAACCGAGATAGAAGATCAAGTACATGTTCTCGAACGAGGGGAAAGGGTGGGTTTTAGTAGACTTTGTACAAACCTCAACTTAGATGGAGAGTTCCCGAAAAGTTGGGGAACGGGTCAGCTTCATCGACACCTCGAGGGCGCATCTTCGGGAAGCTCCAGTATCTCTCTCCTGAAAAATCCCTCTCAAACCTCAACCAATCTCTTTCGCTAAACCATCGAACCGCAGCTGCCGCTTTGCATATCTTCTTGTGCTCCGGCCAGTCTTCCTTCTGATGAACCTGTTGCGTACCTTAAATCAGTTTCATTCAAATGGACGGTTAGTATGTTTGAAACTCACATTGGAGCAATATATAACCGCGCGGCAGCGAGAGCACTGTAACCGCTTCTCTTGGCCTCCTTTGCAGTTGGCGGCGCAACAAGACGACGGTGGCGCAAATATCTTCTCATTGGCGTCCAAAAGTTGTTGCATGGAGAATGGAAGAATCTGGATGCAAGTTTCAGTGAACGGGAACTTGGCGATGGGAGAAGAGAAGCTAGAGTATACGTACAGTCATCTGTGTCACGTCCTCCACCCTGAAACCAACACTGAAGTCCAGGAAATTGTGCTGATTTCCATAGAGGACTCCAACAGTGTACCCTTCCTTGCACTTTGACACAAAGCTACGACCGCGGTCGTCGTCGTAGCATGCGATGCGTGCTATTTCACCGTTGAAATCTCGAACATCCACCATCAAGCGCGTAAAGGCCATAATCGCTACTATCTCGCCCAGAAAGCACCAGTGTCGAGCTGGCCGTATAACGTTGTCATCAGCAAATTTATAATAGCGATCATCGAAATCATATTCCCCAGGACAGTCGTCTAGAGAGGGGAAAGTCGCTCTGTCGCGTAGGTCTGAGCCCTTTCCAGCCGGGGCTGTCATGGTGGGAGGTCGGAGGTTTAAGATATACCACAAGGTAGAAATAGCCGATTATAAGAGATATCAGCGTAGATGGTATCACAGTAGACCTTTCTCACCTTGAGCTAGGAATTGCTTTCTTCAGCTATACCGCTATCCCAGATTGAGCATCGATTTCTAGAACCATATAAAAGTAGATTTGACACATGAGGCATCCAACCACACTGAGCACCTAAGTACTGTACTTACGTGTAGTTGAGTAACGTCTCGGGATTCCAGGGGCTCTATCAGTCAAGGCCTATCTCTAGACCGGGAAGAGTTGTTGGGATCCGGCTCTTCTATACCAAGTAAAGTCTATCGCACGTAATGACTATACCCGAGATTCCATGTGTCCCACACCAGCATATGTTCGGCGAGCAGCGCACGCAGTATTTGGGGTCTATGCGAGGCAAGATATAGGTCTCCTTGAAAGGTACCTGGGGTAATCTCAAGAGACCAAAAAGACTCGCCTCCCCCTCGAGCAGCTGCGGCTTCATATCGCGCATGCCCAACCTCTCCCCTGCTAGATTGAAGGCGGTTGTTCCTCCCACTGTAACAGCATTCCAGTCAACACCGTGCCCGCAGTGCTTAACCAGTTCCAGAGCAATCTGGGATGATCCATCCGGGGTGCATTTTTATAACGCAACTAGATGGAAGGTTGTGTGGTCGTTCTTGTCCACTTATTAGTTGGACATGACACCTGCGCGAATCAGATTTCCGATAGCCTGGAGGTCTCCATGAAGTCCTGCCTGTATCAACGAAATCGAGTGATTGTGAGACGCCGGCCCCGTACCGTCTGTGTGTGGCGAGAGGATGCCATATTGCGGCCCTCCAGGTAGTCTGCGCATGCAATACAGCTCCTGCGGCATCCTGAAATCCGTATCAGAGGAAATTTGTCTTATTTTTTCTCCGCGTCAAGCGGTGTTTTCCGCACTGGTGTTCCCGGGCGTCCCAGCCAAGAATGTGGGCGATATAAGGAAGACAGTCTAAGAGGGTTGCCACCAAGCTTCTCGTTGTAACGCCCGACTTTATACAGCTGCCAATATCTTATCTGACAGAAAGTCATGAGCACTGGAGTATTGAAGTGAAGAAGAATTGATCATACGCTGCGCACACAGAACGATAAAGCTTCGAGGCTCAAGAGTAGTAGCACTGTATCGTGGGTTGATTTCGCGTCCTATTACGAGTCTCGAGAACAGAAGACCTGGAGCTTCAAGGGAAAGTGGAGCAAAACAAGCTAGCACATATTGTGTTGCACCTCAGAGCTGGCCCTTTTACGCTACGTATCGAATATTGAACACGAGAACGACCTCTTGGGAGACATGGATTCGGTGTCGGAAGGAAGAGATCGTCCGAACACCTGAAGTGGGGTTTAAGAAGCGCACGACGCGACAACCACGCGATCGTGCTTCTCAACACCGTACACCACGACAATATCGTATAGAATCAGATTTGAACGATGTTCCTGGTGCATAATAATTCTCTTTGTCTTCAAGACTCAAGCTAGAGTGAACACGACCTCCAAATTTCCTGGTAGACGATCTGGATCAGGAACTATCAATCATCTCGTGCCAATCCAGGTAGCCCGTTCAGATATGTATGTTATTTGAGCAGTACTCTTCTATCAACGTAAAAAACTGCTATACTAACAACCTGAACCGTACTAACGACATCTCTCTCATGACTCATCCTTCTCACTCCTCCTCACATAAACATACACCATATGGCTGAACCCAACCAGCCTCCGAGTACCGCGTGGAAAGATGAAACACACCTTACTCTAAAGGCCCACAGGAACCACGCTGCTGTCTTGCTAAACGAAGCATTCCACCTGAGTCATGAACATGGCCTCTACGAGGCGTATGGCTGGTCTCTTAACTTCAATGCAGGAAGAAATTCGACCGCAACTACGCGGTTCTCCGTATATCCTCAAGCTAAGTTGAACTGGGCCGGGCTGCTCAATCGTGAAGAAGATACAGGTGGCGGCGAGTGATCAATGAGTAGGTCTTATTTGATAGCTTCGTGCTAACATGCATAACAGATGATGATGCAAACTTCAGCGAGTATAGCAAGCAATATGACGAAGGAAGATATAACGTATCAAAGCATCGCTGTACACTGTGTAGCGTCTGGCCGTGCAGCATAACAGAAAAACATAATCGCGTTAGCTGCATGAGAGTGAGTAGATATTCAGCGACGTAGATCAAGGCATAAAGATACGAAAGATAGATGTAACAGAGATCACGCCAACTCATCTGGCACTTCTGGAAGCACGTTGCAATCCCATCCATAGACCCAGCTGTCCTCATCGTCTGTGTCTCCCGGACACTTGCAGATGCCCGCGTCGTACTCTTCTTGCATAAGCAGTTCGACGACGTTGCGCGCAGCGATGGTCTCCGTCTCCATCGTGGAGATAAATCTGTTAAAATGGATCAGTATCAACTACACTCCATTTGTATGCGGAGGTGTAAAGGTATCTAGGACGTACGGCTCAAACGCGTTCACGTAGTACAGGCCCTTTGCCAGCTTGAGCGGCGGGAAAGTCGTGGTCGGAGGCAGCACGGGATACGCATCCCACTAAATTATAGCGCGTCAGTCAACGATCTCACACACACACAAACAAGGAACTTACCTCCTTCCGATACACCCACCCAACAGTCCCAAACACCCTCTTCAACCACCTATCCTCGATCTTTTCCTTCGAGAAGATCTTCACCGCCCACTCCTCCCCGCCTTCCGCGCTCGTATTCGCCGGACTCCCATCCCTCTTCACGATCTTCCCATGATAACTCAGCGAATTGAACTCCGGCGCATGCGTCCCGTTGCGCGCGCGCACGCCCTCCCAGGTGGTGAGCACGAAGTTCGGCGGGGCAGCGTTCTCTTTGAGCTTGAAGTACCGCGGGCGAGCGTGCGGGGAGGAGGTGCTGAGGAGCGTGACGTGCAGGTGCACGTAGGGCTGCGCCGGGATCGCGGAGCCGGCGCCGAGGGAGGATTGGAGGGAGAGGTCGATGGAGGAGCTGTGGAAGGGCGCGGCGAGGATGACGGCGCGGTAGTGACGGTCGGTCGACGTGGAGGAGCCGGCGGTGTGCGTGCGCAGGGTGAATTTGCCCGCGGAGTCTTGGGAGATGCTCGTGACCTACCGAGAGACGTGAGGATGCTATAGTAATGGGGTAGAAAGTAGGCTTACGGTGGTGTTGAGGTACACAGTCGCGTTCGAACGCTTGACGAATTGGTCGAAGAGCTGCCAGTTTCCGCCTTTGATTGATGACGCGCCCGACGCGGCAAGCGATACCATCCCCTCCAACGCGTGTAACTCGTCTCCGTTCTGATCATGCACGTCAGCATACCGCGTCAATATACATGTCGAGGTGGAATGCTGCTTGCCTGTCCGTAATTGACACGAGTCGCGGACTCGACCATTTCCACGGTCCACCTGTGATCGATACCCTGTGCATCAAGGTACTCCGTCGTGGTCTGGTTGATTATGTCGGTCCATCCGAGCTCCGTCGCTAAGCCGGTAAGGTTGGCGAAGGGTGTCTTGCCCCAGCGGGGAGTGTACAATGATACGAATTGGCCGAGCATAGTTTTAACGCTATGTGGAACAGTCAGAATGATTAAGACAAAATGAAGTACACCAATTTACAGTGCTTTGGTGCGGGTCGGCGCCTTGTAACCGTAACGCCAGAGGACCTTGAGAGTGTCCCACCAACCCTTGCCTCCGCTGGTCTAGCGAGAAACTGAGTGTCAGACAACAAAAATGGGTTTAAATAACCAACCACGTACTGTGAGAAGGAACTGTTCACCGTCCCAGATGCCCATAGTTTCGTCACCGTCCTCGAAATCCTTTCGCTCGAGTCCAAATTCGTCGGTCGCGCGCCATAGGTTCCTGTTATCCTTTACAAAAATTGATGCACCGAGTTCGATAGGTTCGAGCTCTGGGTCGTCATACGGTTGTACAGTGATACTCCCTGTAAAGCGGCGAGGCAATTAGTTTCTATGCTACGAACAGCTGCGCTATAATGACGCTACAAGGACTCACTTCCGCCAATGTACGAGTTGCTGTCAAACACGTCTATCTCAACATCCAAACCGTAGCTCTCCCTCGCCTTGCTGATCCAGAACGCGGCGGCCGAACCCCCTGCACCTGCGCCGATGACGGCAATGCGATTTGAAGGTGGCTCCGAATGCAGCAGCACACTGAGAGGTGTCTGCTCGTGCTCGCCAAGAGAAGCGGTCACCCAAGGGATGTGAAAGGGTAGCTTGAAGGCACCGGCGACCTGTGCGAGCGTGTAGGTCAACAGCACGTACGTGATGGGATACATCTCGGGCCCTGCTCGCCGATGCGACGACGGTAATCAGGGGCTGAGTGAGATGAAGACTGCGGTGCTGTTAGCGATATTAGCTAGCAGAACGACGACAACGACGACCACAGTACTCTGCTCGCTGTTCGGGTTGAAGAACGGTACGCGCGCGAGATGGCGAGAGGATGCTCATGAGCACGTTGCAGGCAGTGCCCTGTTTCACCGCGGCTTCAATTGATCCGCGGCGGCGACTGATCAGATCAAACTTACTCTAAACCACAAATAATGAATCCGAGTCCTCGACGACGACGCTGCATCCTCCAGTCACCTCCGTTGCTCAAAATTATGTCCTAGTACAATTGTCTACGACCGTACCGCCCTCTTCAAGACCTTCAGGAGGCCTGAAACGAGTCGGGTCGCGGGCAAACCGAGTCTGAACCGCGTTTTGCGGAACGTCCGCATGCGGTGGTTGCCATTCTACTTTGCAATCTGATCCAAGAGTTCGGTTCCTGGACCTGCGTCGAGTCGAACCCCGCCAGCAGCAGCACCTTAAATCTTGCCCTCCAGCTGACCCGCCTCTTCTTCACACCACCACCACCCGTCCACGCTCTCCCCGTCCTCGCTCTCGTCCTCCACGACCGCAACTAACGACCAGCGACTGGCGCACGATGAGCTCGTACTTCCACAACGTCATGTCCTCCGTCCTCTTCAACAGCGTGCCCAACCAGGAGCAGGCCGAGTACTCGGTCGCGAGCTGGAAGCACACGCCCACGACCTTTGACGTCTTCTTCAGCCTCGCGCTGCCCTACCGCCCGCCCAAGTCGCGTCTCGGCGCGTACCTCTGGCGCAAGCGCATGTGGTTCGAGGCAACGTTCGCTTTGACGATGCTCCAGCCCTGGGAGAAGTTGTTCCTCAGTGCGTAGCCGTGTCCCGCTCACTCCTGCTGCGCACCCCCACTAATGACGGCGTGTGCTCCAACAGTGATCTTCCTGCACTCCCTGGTACTACTGCTCTTAACCGCCATCCTGCTCTACTTCCCCAACTACTACACGTACGCCGCAGCCCGGACGCGGTACTATCTTTACGGCTCGGACGCAAACGGTGTGGTCGTCGACGCTTTACAGCACGTCGCTTCAGAGTGGGACACCGCAACCACCACGCGCCTCGCGGCACGGAGTGCAGAGTTATAACACAAGCTAGAGCGGAAGAGGCTTGGTTCAATAGTACAAACGAAATGCTATGATTGATTTTAGAACTGTGCGTGCTCTTCCTATCACAGCCTTGTCCACGAAATCTGACCAGCTCCACTGCTCTTTAGCATCCTAATCATTGGATACCCTTACTGGAACTGTTTTTGTAGATGGGCTGTGTGTGTGGCGTCCCTTAAAGTTAATGGGTGTAGCTTTCCGACGACCGCGGTGCTGCGCTCTCACTACTAGTATTGTAAGCTCGTGTTAAAAGGCTTACCGTTCGGTGGCTCTGTAATATCATCATTGTCGATGGCTACTACGTTCGTGCAGTATCTTTGAGGTTCGACGGGGGTACGGAGGCGAACCCAGTCATTCCGCATGTCAATTAGTTCTCTTTATCGGTGCGGTTTGCTTTGCGTCTGTTCGCTTTCACTCATGTCTCGCCATACAAAATCTTCATCTGAGGTCGAGGTCAATCTCGACTTGATGCAGTATTGTGAAGTGGTGTCAGCTGAGGTGTACATTGGACTGGTCTCGTTCATATCTTCTGCGAGGCGGCTACCCTTGTATGTGCTGTAAGCGCAGGTTTGGTGACTATTTCTTTCGGCTTGCGCTCGTTTTACTACATCGAATCCTGCTGGAACATCCTCGCTTTACGATCAAACCACCAATGAGTTGAAACCACTGTGTTAATATTTGGATATGTATGTAAGTGAACCAATGATTAAGCGAATTACACAGACGACCGTAGAATCAGCATACAGCAGAAACTAGCGTAGGCACGAAGCATAATCAATGGAACGCATCTAGCAAATAGTTGAGAATCAAATCCAGTGAGACGATGAGGGAAAGTCCAAACGAATGATAGCAGGCAACCCGCCACGATGCACATCGCCACATCACACCTCACTACGCCATCCTCTTTAATCGCTCTCCGTCTCATACCCGTCAGACTCGTCGTTCTTCCTCTCCGAGTCAATGCTAGCTCTGGCCTTGCCCTTGCCTTTCGAATGCGGGTCCTCTTCCAGCTCAACCACAAGTTGTCCACCATGCCTCAACCCCTCGACCTCCCCCACCTTCTTCCCCGCCTGCCACGCGATCTCCCTACGCGGATACACCGTCGCGAGCCTAAAGCCCCACCACGCCGCGCCGCGCCCCGACGCCTCCACCGCACGCACCAACGCCGCCTCGCCCGCCGCGTCTCCCACCGACTCCGGCGGGGTCGTGGGGTCGTTCTGCGGCGCGTACGCCGGACCGTCAGGGATGAACAGCGCGTCGACGAAGACGAACACCGCAGAGAGCGCGTCCCCCTCGCCGAAGAACCTTACGGCCCTGCGCCCATCGGGCATGCGCACGCCCACGCGCACCGTCTTCCCGCGCCCCTGCTCGCCCGGCCGTGGCTCGCGCGGCAGCAGCGTCTTGCGCCCCCAGCGGCGCCACGCCATGCGCGTGTCCTCCCACCTCCGCCGCGCCTCCTCCTCGCGCGCCGCCTCCTCTCTTGCACGCTCCTCCTCAAGCGACCGCCTGCGCTCCTCCTCCTTTGCCTGCCGCTCCTCTGCCATCTTGCGCTCGATGCGCTCCTTGTCGCGGCGCGCGCTCTCCTCGAAGGCGCGGTCTTGTTCTGCGCGGAGCGCGCGTTCACGCTCGCGCTCGCGGGCAGCGACTGCGAGCACCGCCTCTCGCTCGGACACCTGGGCGCGTATGCGACCCAGTACTGGGGTGACACGTGGAAGCAGCTGTTCGGTGAGGTGTGTCGTGAGGACGCGAGGAGACGTTGGGCCGCTTGCTAAGGGAATGCTTGGGCCTTGATGGCGTGAAAGGACGGTCAAACTAGCCTTTTGGGAGCTGGAAGAGGGCCCGCGGCGCGGTTGGAGCGCGAGGAATGCCACGAACGGATATGTAGTGGCTTGCAGCTTCTGTGCAGCTGGGTTATTGCGCACATTAGCTCGAATTCCTAGAGCTAGAATTCGAAAACTTACCACTCCATGCGTCACGATCACGGATGTCTCCGCCCCAAACAAGGATGTCGTTTTCCTGTATTAGGCGTACCAACTCAGGATCAGTCAGTGTACTCCTACAGCAGACGTGAGTTGTAGCATAACTAAATGGAAGCATGGAACGTACCGCTTGAACTCTGGCACATCATCGTGTTCCTCGCTCACAAGAACGACACATCCAATCTTGGCTTCAGTCTCTTTCGCACACACTTTAGCGAAAGACTCATAGCTGCCTATAAAGAAATCTGGCAGTGTGCGAGAGGCGTGGTCCTCTGCTTGTCTACGATTGACGGCAGCAGATCCTGACGCAGAGCCTGAGGCCTCTCCGTATGATGTTTGGGAGCGTGACACACAAACACAGCCGGTCTCCTCTTCCAAGGCGCGAACCCAGCGTTCTGCAGCAGTCTTGGGATCACGGACCGGAGAGGACCCGAGCCCTGACCGTGGTGTGGAACCTAAGTTGAGTCCCAGGCCAGTTATTGAGAACGCGAGAGGCACGGGTGGTAGTGGTAAGGGAACGTGCAGCGTGCGCAGAACGACGCGTAGGATAGTGTACGGAACGGCTAATAGGGCAATTATGAGCCGGAGTGGGCGCATTAGGTAGGAAAGAATAGAAATCGACGGCGACTGATACGCGTCAGGTGAGTATCATTGCGAGGCGACCTGACGGTATCACTCACCACCCGACTGAACTCCCGGCCATTGGGTCTGCCTGACAGCAAACCAGCTTGTTCGGAATCATCTATCTCGAACGTTTCTTCTGGCGCACTTATTGGTGCGGCTGCAGGTTGTGGTTTGGAAACTGATAAAGGAGCGGAAGGAGCTGACCCGAAAACAATGTCTGCGGCGCGCTGCGAGAGGACGTTAGTGACAGACCTCCATGAGACCGAAGAGATACGATGAGACTGAGCGGAACATGGTGTGCAAGTAATTGGTGTCGATTACGATGCAATCCATCCATCCTCTAGCCACCGCACGAGAGCGATTCAAGACCCGTGACTACGCCGGGCCTATGTCATCTCGGACGCAAGCAGCGTGTGCTATAACTACGATCCCTGCAACAGACCGATTACCGCGGATGATAATTGTGACAACCACGGCTATAACCTGGGTAGTATACAGGACAGTCCTGTATCGCACTCGCTCGAATGACTCAGAAACGAGAAACTCACTTGCACATCCCATCCCACACTTTCGAGCATACTTATAGCGACATCTACGTCGCCGCCATTCGTGAGGGCCTGCAGCTGGTCCAAAGCCTGCCGCTGAGTGGGTGAAAGAGCGTCTTGATCCATATTCTAGCTGTATACGTGGAGAATGAAAGTTGTCGTGTAGCAAATGCAATGCATGAATGTTGGGAACGGGTCAGTAGCAGGCACACTTTTAACGCCGGTAGATAAGCCACTTACGTTAATTATATAACTACTTAAGTACTCAATACTATCCCAAACAAGCCCTTATCCCATAATTAATTCTTGACCGCATTCCCCGATCTCCGAACGTCTCTGCGTCGACAACACATCTCTCCGATGGGCGAAGTTGTTAATGTCTTGGTAGCATTTGCCGTCATCGTGTTTGTCTTTAAGTGGGCAACATCAGGTATGTGTGAAACACCGCTTCAGATGAATAACAGGGAACTGAGCAGTGGAATTAGGCAAGGACTCCACAGCCGACGCCCAATCTCCTGCTGCTGCCCTCGGATTCCGACCGAGAAATATCACGCAGGAACAGGTCTGTATGGACGTGCGCTGATTCAGGTTTATTCTCATGTGAGTCTTATAATCTAGGTGGACACCATACATGCCATGTTCCCCGACATACCAAGGTAGATTGTTGCTTCAAGCATGTGACACCTAACTGATCCCTATGTATGACAGCGACAATATTCGTTATGATCTTCTACGTACTGGGAATGTAGAGTTGACCTCCAACAAGATATTGGAGCGGGGATTCCTGCCCGCGGTGCGCTCCTTTACAGTAACATGCTTGTCTCTGTCTCACTGATGCTTTGCTTCAGCCACCCCCCGCTTACTACACCGTCTACCCAAGAAATACAGAGACGCGACCACCACAGGGTGTTCACACTGAGAAACAAGCCTCGCCTAAGCCGAAGGAGACTCTGATTACGCGGTACAAACTGGAGGAACGGATAGTTGACCCCAATATATCGACATCAAGCTCCACGGCAACAGAGAGTGAACGCATATGGCAGGATAATGCGGAACGACGTGAAGCAAGTCTGCGTGAGAGAAAGGCAAGAATGGTCCTTGCTGCCCGAGAGTGAGTTACAGTTCGAAATTACAGTCCTATGTGCTGTCTCGTTGACCTTGATGGCAGACGTCTACTTGCCCAACAGCGTCAGCAGAGTTCCGCGTCGGAAGCAGGATCTTCATCATGATTGTGTGATAATTTCGTGCAGTGCATATAGGTGTGTCTCCTTGTAGGTCGTAACACGTGCCGGGTTACATGTATAGCTCCCCTCAATTCTTCTCATATATATTACCATCTGTGTGCTATCTATATTTCGAGGAGCATCAAGCGATATCAGTATGAGAGAACCAGATTTATCAGAGTACGAGTGCAGGACCACCACAGACGTCTGAATCAAGGTTGCGTTACGTTGGGGGTAGGCCTCCGTGGAAGATTGACACCGATCCCAGAGTCCCCAAAGTCCCAAACAAATAGACTGGCGCGGTCACGTCCGCAGTAGTGAAAACGCGGTCTTACCTTGTATAGTCTGAGGTATCGAGTGTTGCACAGGCTACTCACAGACAGGGATATTGGACGCAGTAAGATTATTGAACATCCGACTAATTACAATAAGCCGCTTATGGGTGTATGTAGCATGATTGCATGGAACCCTTCATACGGCAGTACGTGGGGCTGCAACGGCTCGGAAGGCACCAGCTACTCGTCATCCAGTGGCATGCTTTCATCTGCGCGAAATAAGGCAGATCAGCCATACATACACAGCACTGTAGCCCATAGACGACTCACTCTGAGTCGATAGAGCGAAGGCAGCCCGGAGGCGTTCCCGGAGGCGGAGTGAAGCCTTCTATGCTGCCAATAGCACAGGGTCTCGCTTCGGCCCTACTGACGGGTGCGGCCGACGCGAACGTGGCGAGCACAGTGCAGACAACAAACGAGATAGCTAAACGCATGTCCCGAATTGGCGGCTGTCAATGTTACAAGGATTGACGGAGTTGGACGCAAGGGCTGCGGAGAGTTATGAGCTATTGCTTCGGTCCAAAAACGAAGGGACGTACTCGAACTGTGGTATGTGTGAAGAAGGATAATGCAAAATGGGGCGCACTGCGTTGTTTGTTTACTCTAGCCTCAAGTAAGGCGAGTAGCTTTTATGTCCAAGGTCAGGCACAGCCATGCCTGAGCTAACACGCCACCGCAGCGTAATATATGTTGGCCGTTGCGATGTAGGTAATGCAGGGGGCAATACCTGGATACAGGGCGCTGAAATTCAATGTTATGTACAGATGGCTTCGGTAGCGTACCAGACTGTCCGAAGTGTGTGGGTGCTGGGCTGAGCGCAATCACAAAAAATACCGCTGAACTTCAAAATGACTGACGTTGGAACTAGCTGCTGCTGCCAGCGATGTTACGTGTTGCTCAGTGGAATCCTTGATCCATCATTGCACAGTAAGTATAGTGCTCAGATTTTGAACATCGCAATTGGGTAGACACACGTACGTTTGAATGCAATATCTGTGACATCGGTCAGCGATATAGACCGGAAGATTCATGTGCTATCAGAATCATAGGTAAACGAACGCATCACGCTTAGCTTGCCGTCATTTAATGCGAGATAAACCAAGAAATCGCTATCAGGAAGTCTGCCATTGTTTATGACAACATTACGAGCTAGATAACATTGAAACCATCCCGATAATATTATAAGAAACTGACGCTGTTATATCAGATATCAGTACAGCCGAAGAAACAATGAGTCGTGCACGCACTTGCGATCAATCCTACAAAGCCTCAACCACCAACTCGTAGCCCTCTCTCACGTTTCCTTGCTCATCCGTCATCAGATGCAGGGTGACCTTCACCTTTCTTCTCTCGAATGCCGACTGATTCCACACGTTGATGAGGTTGTTCACTTCGTCAAACGGTGCCTTCCCGAACGATGCGTCATATACCGATCCGGCACGACCGCGCAGCCAGCTTCCCAGGGTAGGTGGAGGCGGAGAAGTGCTCATCACATTAAGGCCCTGTGAGGCCATACGGGCGGCGATTCCCAGGTCCTGAAGGAACCTCACCCAATCTTTGGATGAGATCCCGTGCCGGCTGAGGATATCAGGGGCGTATAGGAGGCGGAAGCCGCCGCTAAGATTGCTGTTTCGCGACGGCACACGAAACGGTGCGAACGAGTGCGAGCGAATCCGCAACGGTGTAGAGGTGGAGAAACACTCCGGAGGGGGGTCCAAAGGCAATCGGATGAGATCGGTCGGTGACTCGTCGTCCGTGAGATCCTCGAGTCGTGGAGCTAGCGACGCCCACGTCGGAAGAGGGTCGCTCGCTTTAGCAGTATATGGCGGTGGAGGCTCGCTGGTCGCCGTCTCAGATACATGAGCTTCCGGGTAAGACGACGGCGGTGGCCCGCTAGGAGGCGAGTATACGATTGCACTAGTCATTCTAGTGTGGTAGTCAGTAGTCGCTCCAGATGTGATATGCAAGGAAGTGAGAGCGTACTGAATATTTCGAATGTGTTGCGAGAGTTGTTCCACAGTGTAGGTTGCTGTTTGTGTCGAGGAGAAAGAATGGTATCAGGCCTGAGCCAAATCGACCTTTAAGAGCCTCAACGTCATTTCGGCCCAGTGTATGAAGCTTCCGCGTTCACTTCGGCCTCTCCCGGGGATCGAGGCAGAGCGCAGTAACCCATTGGCATTGCACTATAAACAGGTTGCAGTGTGATAGGACTGGAGAGAGCACTGCCTCGGTCAGGCGGAAGAAGTCCAGGCAAAAATCAACATAAAGATTGAAGTCAAGTGAGCACCTTTTGGAAGGAGCTTCAAGCATGCGGGCAAGCGGACCTACTCGGACCTATGAACGTGGGAATATCGACGGTTTGGCAAGCGCCGTTTAGCAGACAATTACAATGTGAAAGACAAGTATATTGAAGATTGGTCAATGGTAGAGTACCAAAGCAACATCGGACGAGCGCAATACAGAGATAAAGTATATCCTATCTCCTGAATCAGAAAATTTGTCCAAAGTCTTCTGAGTCCACTGCACATGACGATTCAAAAGAAAATATTCTTGTAGGACCTCTGGAGCAGTAAGATCAGTCGGCTAGCTCATACAGTAACGGGACAATGGCGTACCCTTTCTTGCACCATACAAGGAGAAAATCCTCGTTAATTGAGATCCTTTCATGATCTTCTAATACTATGCCCGTATGGATGACACGAACGGGAGCCGATGTTATCACCTTATCCTTCCAGATGCAGGGCTCGTCCACTATGCTCGGCTTGATCTTGAACGCGTACAGATTGTGTCTATCGCCCCGGAAAAAATCACGCATCATCGAGGGTACTGAGTCGAAGCTATACAGCACAACCTCCAAGCCGTTCCCGATGTAGACGAATCGAGGACCGCATGAGACAAAAAGCGGCACACGGTCGCGCACGCGAGGGGCCGTGAGCAGGGTTTCGGAGGCCCAGTGGTCCCAAGGTATCTTCGGTAAGGCCAGTAGTGATTGTTTCATTGCCACCTCCGAAGACTTGATGGATGGGTAGTCTCGAGGACCAGGTAAGCGAGAGAGAATCACACCGGCAGGTATAAAATGAGTAAACGTTCGCCGGCCTGTACTCGAAGCATACATAAATAGATTGAGCGCAACGATTTGTTTGTTAGGATCCGGGTAGAATGGGAGCCAGGGTCGTCCATTGGCGTGTGCAGTTCCGGAAGTACCAGAGTTAAGGCATATGTCCACTTCGTAGTAGCATGCATCGTCAGTCGCCTCGGGTAGATCTAGGACGAGTACAGCGCTACGCAGGTAATTGCTAGAATCCAGTCGTTCCCCATTTGAGTAGTCCTCGGAGCAGTCGAAGACGACTATTCCAGCCTTCTCGTCGCTGAAGATCATTGGCAAGATGAGATACTTCTCCGTGGGATTCTTCTGCAAGAAATGGAACGCTGAAAACGATACATCATCGGCAGGCCAAGAGGACGCAAAGTTCTGCACGACAAATGTGCACCCCGTTGATTAACACGC
The DNA here is from genome assembly GCA_011032875.1 of Phlebia tremellosa. Classification (NCBI taxonomy): domain Eukaryota; kingdom Fungi; phylum Basidiomycota; class Agaricomycetes; order Polyporales; family Meruliaceae; genus Phlebia; species Phlebia tremellosa. Next base: position 48,000 of record JAAIFI010000227.1, read on the forward strand.
AGGATTTAGGACCAATACGAATGCAGAGGACTAACCAGTAGCAGACGCCCCAGCGTCCAATCCCACACCCAAAGCTCCGAACATGAGTCGTCGTAGGAGTAAACAAGGAGACCCAGTAAATTACCAGAGATGTGGATAGTGCGAGTCCAACATTCATAATCATCGGCTTCAAATTGTTCAGGAAGTCGTGCAGTCAGTTTCGTTTTGGGCACTGGAGAGTGAGGTATGTGAGGGAACATGCGCAACAGATGCAAGTTCATAGAGCACACATCTCTACATAAACTAAGGGTAAGCGGAGGAGATACACAGTGATCGAGCGAGCTTACTCTTCCACCGACATTTCCATGGCTACCAATATATCTTGGGTGTAGTCGTGGACGTAGTCTTGGAGCTCGAAGGACGGAATGTCGAAAGGAAGATACAACCGAGGAATACAACGAATTAGCGAAGGGATCCGATATAGATCGATGGTGGAGCCTCGAGAGAATGAGTAGTATGGGCCCGACAGGTCTAGGGGACCGGCGGGTATGTCCTTTGAATTAGGTAAGTCTCCTTGATAGCGCCATTTCCCTGTTTTCCAGGAGTTCTGATACTGTATGAGGCGACGGAGCTTCTCCTTGGTACACATCGTGGTCTTTGAATTGTCAACGACGCCAGCCAGTTCACATTCTATGTTGTATTGAAGACCAACGTTACCGTCGATGACACCACAGAACATGCGGCAGACCTATAGTATTGGCCATCAACAAGCTGTTATCAGTATGTAAGCAAAGAACTACACGGCTTACACGCCTGCAAGTTACGACATTGACAGCGTCGAGATAGTGGAAGATTAGAGCAATGAGTTCTGGGGGCAGTCCACATGGTCCAATCGAACTTTTCGGTTTACGCAAGCCTGTACATTGATCGTGAGTAAAACGCATAAATACCCAAACAAGTTACTCGCCTTCTAAGAAAGCAAGTCTCGCGCGAAAACGCGCGTGGTGCTCGCTGATAGACATACCAGACAAAAAAGTGAGATAAAAGGTTGTAAGATGAAGGTGAGATGACAAGGGCCCATTCTCGAGCGTGCGTATATATACCCGGACTCCGCGTTGCCAATGGCCCAATGTTATGGCCTTGGCCCGTTGGCCGTAGTAGGGGCGGGGACGTGGACGGCGCCCATTCCTGACCGCAGCTGAATTGTAAATCACCCACCATATCAAAGTTCCCCTAGCTTCCAGGGAGAACAGTTCGAGTCAAGTAGACCTGAACCCAAGTCCTGCCATCCGTGCATGTGGCGGTCATCCACGTCGGGATGAACCTCGGGACGAGCGTCAATGCGGCGTCTATAACGCGTCGCGTTTTCGACTTGACAGTCACCACGAAAACACAGCGGGTCACATTCTTCTGAGTTCAAAGATATCAGCGACGCCGAAGTGAGCACTGAACGATAAATAACGCATCTACTATGCTAAATTTATCGTATTTGCTCTGACATCTCCGTCTCCCATCTACACTCGCGCGCCTCTGGCAATACGGCTGCAGATGTTACGGAAAGCAGACAATCTATTGTCCTTACCTGAAGAGCTACTCGAGTGCATATTGGTCTACTCGGAAGCACAAGATGTCATTTCATGCAGTCAGGTGCGTATCATCACTTCCATATGCTTAGAACCCGTCAGACTGACACAGTCTGATAAGGCATGCCGCACCTTGCACCGCATTGCCACAAACTCCATAAATCTCAAGTATAAGCTTGCGTGCAGCACATCACGGATGCGGGATGGTGGAATCTCTTCCAGCATGAATACCCGGGACCGCCTACAGTCATTACACCAATCGGGAGACGCTTGGAGGACGATGAGGAGAACGGAAGAGTCGTGGGTGCAGAACATAGAGGGCGCCTTGGACATCTGCGGATCGACCCTCCTACAGAAAACGGAAGACGGCACGAGAGTGCAGGCGGTTCAACTACCTTCACCTTCTCGTGGCATCAAGGCGCGCTCATGGGAGTTACCAAGGGTCGACTACCCCTTTGTCGATTTCACGTACGACGAGACTCAGGATCTCTTGATCATCGTAGATCAGCAGTGCGTCAGCCCAAAACGTACCTAACCCGGCTTGATACAATCTCCCCTCAGGATAGGTACCGCACAACTCCATATACTGGCTGCTTCCACCGGCAAAGCGCATCTCAAAGCAGCAGTCCCTTGCTTATCTGCGGAGTTGGATCCCGGATGCGAAGTAGGTGAAAATGAGATCCGCGTTTGTGGTAACTTGATGGGCTTCATGTCTGCCCCCGATGCGCTGAAGAACGAGTTTTGGGTATGGGATTGGCGAGAGGGCGTCTTGCTAATGGTGTGTGCCGAATACACGACCTCAAGCTGATCGCGTGCTGACAGTAATACTCGTAGAATCTCGTAGGCGAACTAGATCCTCCACTCCGTCAACTCGAAGTCAAGACCTCATTCTCGTTTTGGGACGACCGACATGTCCTCATCCCCTTGACTGATAATTTCCTAGCGGGTCATCCTCCACGACTGGCGATCTTTGACTGCTACGAACAGCGAGGCTTCTCCGGGAGTTTCAAGAACTCTTGGCATGCCGCGAAACTTATATTCGACTTTCCTCAGCCGGCAAGAGGGGCTTTTTACGATATGATAGACATCGTCCGCGACAGCTCGACGATGTGTTCTACACACCTAAGGCACGGCGTGCCCTTCTATCCTGACCATCGCTCCCGGATCATCGTCGTTACTTTCCTCATGTTCTCCTCAACGGGGCTATCAACAGACTATGCCATGATCATTCCGTGGGATGCGATTGGACATTTTCTGGCCGGCACAGACAAGCATATACGATGGGATGCATGGGGAGCCGGAACTCTCGTTTTTCCTATTCCCGAGCCTTCGTACGGACTACCCCTTTTCACCGCATGTGCCGGGAGATACGCCACCTGTCAGGCTGTTGACGGTGATGGAGACAAAGTCGTGGTAGTGTACGACTGCGCATCTCCAGCAGCGCTGAGAAAGGAGATGGCCAGTGCAACAGACAAAAGTCAATATGTCTTCACAGCGACTGTCTTAGAGGAGCCAGAGACGTGGGGAGAGTGTCTTCGGACATCGTTGCCTCATCGACGCGTTGTCTCTGATATTGTTCTACGAGACAGCGAAAGCCTCATGATCACTGAGGATTGCCTGCTTATCTTGGACGATAACCCGCATGGCCAGTACGTTGCACTGTTGACACTCTGTTATCTGCACCGACACTGATTCACTTCATCAACAGAATACGGGTCCTGTCGTTCTGATCATAATCCCAGGAACCCCTTTGGTCCATCGTTGTCTCACTGATATTACATTCTTCGCAACTTCACGACTTACATTGGTACTTCTCTACACTCTAATTCTACAAAGTTAGTGTTATACACATCCTTACGTGGTTGTACTACCCAGGCATGCCAACATATACATGTCTTAAATCGTTGTTACAGGTGCAAAGTTCATGAAGCAGACGGAAATCTCTGTAGAAGATGTCAGAGACAGGATCCGCAAATTGATAGTCATCCACCTCACCTTTCTTCTTCATAGACATCGGCATCTTCCCAGGGCCGTCCGAAGAGCTCTTGAATGCCCCGCTGACCTTCATCTTGTCAACGACATCCTCATGCAACTTGGCGAGATCCCACACGACCCAGAGACCCGTTCGAGTTATCTGAGCGTTTGGGGGTTTGCCGAAGACCGTGCCGTATAGCGTTGAGAAGTCGCACAGACGATTGATTTGAGCGTTATCTATCCGCAGGGCAGTCTCTGAAGCAAGAGACACGTCTTTATGATATCCAGGGTTGAGGTCGACGATAAAAGCATCGCCCGGCTCCTAGTCATACCACGATCAGCTTGGGTGTATGGGCAAAGAAGGAGGCAAATAACCGTTCTCATGAGAATGCGTCTGTTATCCTCTTCCCATAAGACGTCCATTAGTGGTTCGCCGACGTTGAGTTTCTGTACGGTGTCTTGTAGGGTTGTCAGGCCACTCAGGAGGCCAGCAACATTGGGCAAAAGGTAAAGCAGCCCGAAAGCAGTTCCGACGATAACATGATGTCCTCCCGAAGAGAATTTGGCTGTGTGGTAGCGGTCAATACTCATTCATAAACTGCAGGCATCAATGGATAACATGCCTGATATGAAGAACGATGATCCACGAGCCCCGGGATGGACCAGAGCTCGGCTACTTTCCTCGAGATGCTTCTTCGATGGAGGTGTGACTCTATGACTTTCCATGGCGCTCTCGCCGTCACAAGAGAAAGTCACGATAGGATCACCAGAGAGAATAGATATATGGCTCTTAGTCACATCAGCTTGACCGAGTTTCGCCAGCTGTTGGGCGGTTTGTTGCGACTGGAAGGGCCCGACGTCCTCCTCAAATAAAACGGCAGACGATACTGTCGCAGAGGACGCGATCTCCGCAGGCTCATAAATGGACATGATGAGCACAGCGGTGTCGAACGTGGCGCACAGGTAATCGTCGCACACGTCGATATCGAGCAGGGAAGAGCTGGCCTGGAAGGGTCGTTCTGGCAAAGCGCAGACTCGGGCGAGCCTGTCCAGGTCCACCGTGCGAATCAGAGTCCCTTCGACGACGTTGTGCAATTGAACAACGTGCGGGTCCTCTCTGTCCACGGTGCATATAATAGGAAAGTGGAAGCAATGGTCGCGGAATGGGGCGCCGGTGAACGAAGGCAAGAAACCGTGTGGGAGGTACCGCCCACGCAGAGAGCCAGTCATGTCTGCCCGCTGTAACCATTGTTCTTGTTGGGGTGTGATAGCAAGGAGTGACGGGTCGCGGTGTGGATTGCTCGTGTGCGCGCCACTCGAGACCACAGTATCAGCTGCACGCTTCCAGATCTCCAGTCCCCCGTTGTTTCGCGAGAGCAGCAAGTGTCCATTCGAGAGTGCAAGTGAACTGACCTATACCATCCCAGTGAGCCAAGTGTATTCAAGGAAACGCGTGCAGGAGGAACGAACGCACCCCTCCAAGACTCCATAGCAAACGCCCGTCCTCTATAGTACGTACAACCAAGGTTTGCGTACCCCAGGCATTCGTTACGGCAAGAATCACCCTTTCCACTTCATCGATCTTGAACATGTAAACGTCTTCATTAAAGGTCAGATACCCTCCTTCGAGGATTGTTCCTTTGCCAGACCAATTACGCTCCATAGCAACCCATCTATGACCTGTCCCAGAACCGTCCATATCGTCAGCTATATCGTCAGACTCAGAGCTTTGAGACATACACAATTCCTTCCAGCTCTGGACACCGTCTAGCCAGCCTCCTCGGTGTTCTTCTGCGCGAGCAGCATCCTCAAGGGTGATGCCTACAGACACAAAGCGATGTAAGATAGCCAATTGGTGAAAGATCGCGCTTTCATGATTGATCAGAAATTGGCGAATATGACGAGCGAGGAGGTAGAGGGTGCATATGTCTTTGAATTCTAACAGAGATAGGACTGTCGGAAAACCGCAGGCGGCATTGCGATCTGGGGCC